>CAUYON010025507.1:0-28316 GCA_963573935.1 Arctocebus calabarensis | reverse complement strand
TTAGGGCTATGGCCTGGGTGGGTCTGGAGGTGCCTCCTAGAAAAAGAAGTCCCAGACACAGGCCCCTCCCTGCCCCACTGGGGGACCCAGGATGAGTATAAAGGGCCCCAGGGAGGGGAGGGAGTACCTGCCGCCTCACCATGGAGCTGGCTGCTGCTCTCCTGCTGCTCTGCGCAGCCTCGCTCCTGCTCTCAGGCGCAAGTGGACATGGGTTCCCTGGGGCATCCTGAGCAGGCTGGGAGGGGAAGGATGGCTGGGTTCTGATGGACGTCTTTCCAGGGTGGGTCAGCCTGTCTTTGTGTTCTAGATGGTGACATATGCCCAGCTGTGGAGAAGCATGTTAACCTCTACTTGAAGGGAACCCCTAACAAATTTATCAATTATTTGAGCAATTTTGAAAAATCCCCGGCATTGTTGGAAAATACTAAGCAACTGAAGATGTGTGCCGACAATAAACATACAGATGAGGATAAGGATAATGCCCTGTCTCGGCTGGTGAGACCACTGGATGTGTCTTTACCCCAGTGCCGGCCAGGGGCTCTGTTCAACCCAGGTCTCATCCTCCTCCCCAGAGAATCTGGGAGAGAAAAAGCAACACATGAGCCAGGAGACAGAGGGAATAGAGCAGACACCAACAGTGTGGGTGGGGAAGGGGCAGGAAGGGAGATTCCATCCAGCCTTTGAGCTCTGCACCTGGCTCAGGCTGTAAAGCTCCAGCAGCTCCCCTGCCCAGGGCACCATCTGACCTCTGATTCAGCTCCTCGGCTCTGGCCTCCCTGACTCCAGCACACAAGCCTAGATCTCTATTCAAACATTAGAATTGGATTTGGGCAGCATCTGTGGCTCAGTTGGTAGGGCACCAGCCCCATATACTGAGGGTGGCAGGTTCAAACACACCTCCAGCCCAACTGCAACAAAAAATAGCCAGGTGTTATGGCAGGCGCCTGTAGTCCCAGCGACTTGGGAGGCTGAGGTAAGAGAATCGCCTAAGCCCAGGAGTTAGAGGTTGCTGTGAGATGTGATGCTACAGCACTCAATCCAGGGTCACAGCTTGAGGCTCTGTCTCAAAAAAAAAGAGAGAGCTGCCCTTGCCAGAACACCCAAGTGAGCCACATGCCAGATCACTAAGTAGTCGCAGCAACCTGCCATACCCAGGTGTCTAACTAGAGGATTCCAGCAATAAAAAGCTTGCAATTCATAGAAGAGTGCTTAGTCCTTGGACTAGAGATTGGGCTTTCCTAGGGATGGGGGTGAGGGCCACAGTGGGGTCACCAGGGTGACATCCAACTGCAGCTGGATTTCAATGCTGTCAGATGTGGTTCCTCCACTGATTTTGACAGATGGTGGCATCAGGGGATGACAATCACAACACCCACAGTGTCTGGTAATTTCTATGAACCAGGAGCCACAGGTCACACACATTGTCTAGCAAATTTTAGTCTCCTAGCACCTTGACAGATGGGAGTAATCATTCGAGTCTTAGGAGTGAGACTCTGGGAGGGAGGGAAAAGAAACGCAGGAGTGAGGAGACAGAGGGGATGGTGCAGACACCAACTGCGCGTGTGAGGAAGGGCCAGGAAGGGAGACTCAGTCGAGCAGGGTTAAAGTGTCTGCTGAAGACCACATGGCTTCTGGGCACCAGAATCTCCTCTGCCACCTACTGTTGGGCAGACAAGCTGGCTGATACGGTGTGGTGCTGTGTGTACTACAGTCCTCCTCTGGGCCTCTGATTCCCACCAGGGCTGTGGTGAGGCCCAAGTAAAATAATGGATTAGAAGGGGTCCCTCTCCCAAGTGCCAGACAGAAAAAAGGAACAAAAGGCCAAGGTACAAGTGCAATGCTAGCACTCTGGGAGGCCAAGGTGGGTGGATCTCCTCTGACCAGCCTGAACAATAGCAAGACCCCCATCTCTACTAAAAATGGAAAAGTAGCTATTTGGGAAGCTGAGGCAGGAGGATCACTTAAGCCCACGAGTTTGAGGTTGCTATGATGTCACAGCACTCTACTGAGGATGACATAATGAGACTCTATCTCAAAAAGTAACAGTGTAGAATGTAGCCATGACCAAGATGTCACCTATCATGACTCAGTTTATCCTAACATCAACCATGCATTGTGGACTCAGCTGCTTCATGGGTCTCATGCACAGAGAGGAGACCTAGATCCCTCCTGTGGCTCTGCTGCAGTGTTGGGGCTCCTGAGCCTCTCTCTTGGGCCCCAACACCCCTCCCAGCCTCCTCTCAGCCCGGCCCCCACCATCTCTCTTAAGGCTCCACCACAGCCCACTGAGAGCTGCCCTAGAAGACCCTTCTGGGAAGACCACAATAGGCTCTACCCCAGTGGGGTCTCTCCAACATCCTAAGCTAAAGAGACTTATGTGAGGCCCCCACAAGTGATCCAGGAGCAGCCACTTCTCTTCTTGTGGACCTGTTCTGGGAGAAGCAGGAGAAGACTGATCTGCTAACCAAGAGAAAACCTAGCTTTTTGTCTGAGTTGGGGCTCAAACTCCCAGGGTCTGAAATTGCTTCAGAAATGGGGGACTCCTGGCTGCACACAGTGGCTCACACCTGTAATATTAGCACTCTGGGAGCCTGAGGCTGGTAGATCCTTTGAGCTTAGGAGATGAAGACCAGCCTGTGCAAGACCTGGTGAAAGCCACCAAGCAGTGGCTTTATTTGTAAATGTTCAAGATGCAAATGGTTGAGAAGGGAAGATGTCAACCAGCGGGGGAATGGTGAACTCCAGAGGGCTTAGGTGAAAGTGGATCGGGTTTCTATGATCTTTAGTAAAGATCTGTCTCTACTAAAAATAGAAAAGCTAGCCAGGCATTCTGGTGGGCACCTGTAGTCCCACCTACTGGGGAGGCTAAGGCAGGAGGATGGCTTGAGACCAAGAGTTTGAGGTTGCTATAAGCTATGACATCACAGCACTCTACCCAGGCTGATGGAGTGAGACTCTATCTCAAAAAAATTTAGAAAAAATTTAAAAATTAAAAATATGGTAGATATGGCTCAGCACCCATAGCACAGTGGATATAGCACCAGACACATACACCGAGGCTGGTGGGTTCAAAACCACCCCAACCCACGATGGAGAGCTAAACACGATGACAACTGCAAGAACAACAAAAAATAGCTGGGGGCGGTGCCTGTGGCTCAGTGGGTAGGGTGCCGGCCCCATATACCAAGGGTGCCTGGTTCGAACCTGGCCTGGCCAAACTGCTACAAAATATAGCCAGGGGTTGTGGCGGGTGCCTGTAGTCCCAGCTACTCTGGAGGCTGAAGTAAGAGAATCACCTAAGCCCAGGAGATGGAGGTTGCTGTGACACCACAGCACTTTACCCAGGGCAACAAAGTGAAACTCTGTCTCAAAAAGAAAAAAAAAATGGTAGATAATATACATGGTCAACAAGAATACTTACTAGGGCCTCACGCAAATTTAGATCTCATTTTGGCTGCTTGGGGACCTGAGCTGAACAAAACCGAATGTCATCCTTATCTCTCCCCTGATTTGGCTAGTATAGAAAGATAAACTCCATTAAATTTAATTTTCCTAAAATGTTATTGTTTTTCGAGACAGATGCCCTGTAGAAGGCTTGGTGTCAAGTTCACAGCAACCTCAAACTCATGTACTCAAGTGATCATCCTGCCTCAGCCTCCTGAATACCTGGGGCTACAGGCGCCTGCCACAGTGCCCATCTCTTTTTCTATTTTTAGTAGGCACGAGGTCTTGCTATTGCTCAGGCCGGTCTTGAACTTGCACTTCTGAGCTCAAGGAATCCACCTGTCTCAGCCTCCTTGGGAGCTGGGATTACAGGTGTGAGTCACTGCACCCAGCTAGAACTCTACTTTTCATTAAATTGGCACCAGCTGGGTGGGTGAGATGTGGAGATATGGCATTCATACTAGTGATGAGAATACCACTTAGCAGAAATGTTCTCGTGGGGAAGCTAGCAGTATGCATCAAAAGACAGTAATTCTTGATCCTGACCTTGATCCAATGCAAATAATAAAGATCAGGCACAAAGACTTAGCTGCCGAATTATTTATGACCACATAATTTACAAAAGCAACGTCCAGTAGGAAAACAGGTGGTATTTTCTGAGAAATAGATCATTTAAATTTCCCAAGTGTACCACAACGAATACATGTTGCTTTGTATAAAGAAAATGTTCCAGTAAAAGTCTTATTTACTGTTCTTAAAAGGATAGCAAGGTCCTTACACAGAAAAAGTTTGAAAACCACTGTCAAAGAGTGCATTTTGCTAGAGACATCTCATTAGATAACATCTCAATACAGAGAGAGGTCATGGGTAGGACCCTAAACTTTTCCAGTTCAGCCTTTCAGGGTCCCAGAGAACTGGGAGTCCTGGAATGCAGGTGGGAAGGACTGGTGGAGAGGGAGGCACCCTGCTGCTTATTGCTTCCCAGGCTGAAACCCCAGGATAGATTGGCATTTGTATAACACCAGCTGTCAGCATGGAGTTCAAGGTCGTTCCTTTAAAATAACCCAACACCATCTCCCATCACGATCAACATAGAAAATCAATAATTTAGTCCACATCTGCCAATGTAATAGCTCACTCCCTGCCCCAATGCCCTAAAGCAAAGCCTACACAAACCAGCACTCCAGCCCCTCAGTTTCCCTCACAAGGCATGGAGAAGAGGCTGAGAAAATGTTTTGTCAACCCTATAGAAGACAAGAGGAGTGGGGGATATGACTAGGCAGACCTTTGATGCCACAGATTCAACTGGCATCAAAAGGAGATAGCCAGAAATTTTGAAAGCAGTGAAAGGAAAATGGTGTATAGTACACAAAAGAGCTACTTATCAATAAGAAATACAGCTGACTTCTTATCCAAAATCATGACTGTCAAAAAATATGGAATACATATTCAGGCCTGGCACAGTGGCTCACACCTATAATCCTAGCATTCTGGTAGGTCAAAGAAGGTGGATCACCTGTGCTCAGCAGTTTGAGATCAGCCTGAGCAAGAGTGAGACCTCATATCTACTAAAGATAGAAAAAATAGCTGGTGTTTTGGTGGGTGCTTGTAGTCCCAGCTATTTGGGAGGCTGAGGCAAGAGGATACTTGAGCCCAGAAGTATAAGGATATGATACCTCAGCCCTCTACCCAGGCCAACACAGTGAGATGCTGTCTCAAAAAAAAGAAAACAAATAGATTTTATTGTTTGTAACATCTGGCACTAACTGTCCTGAGCAAGTTGGTAACTCTTTGTTAGGGCTAGGTTAAGTTTTCCACAAGACCTCCTCCTTCCAGATGCAGTCACAAGTGGAGGCCCAACCTACCCATACTTCTCACCAACTAGATACAAATTTCTGGCCTCTCATGGGTCCCTGATGTTTGATAGTTCACCAGATTGACTCACAAACTCAAAAAAAGAGCTAGACTTAAAATTACAGCTTTATTATAAAGGATACAAATAGGTCTAGGAGAGAGATAAGAGCATTCACATCCCCTACCTGAAAAGTCCAAGCATATCACCCTTCCAGCATATCAATTTGTTCAACAACCAAAAAGCTCTACTAAGCCTCAGTGTCCACAGTATTTATTAGGGTTTCATTATGTACACATGACGCATTCGATCACTGCCCACATGGATAAGCTACATCTTTAGCCTTTCTTCTCTTTCCAGATCCCTATGTTCAATCTACCTAGAAGTCCACTATGAGTCATCTCATTAACATAACAAGACACTTCTATCATGCAAAAAATTCCCAGAGCTGTTTAAGGTTGGTGGCAGGACAAAACACAGGTTTTCTTTAATGAGTAATTATGAAAAATTCTAATACTATATTATTCTGTGTCCCTGTGAACCAGAACACTTGATGGATAACATATATGAGACAAAAGAGATGAGATTAAGTAATAATGCTTCATTCCTGAATTTGAATTGGAAGTATTAGTATAAACTCATTATGTACTTTATTCTTTAAAATAGGTGAAATAGATGGATATATCTATCATACAGATTATATGTAATACAGTTTAAATGAAATAAAAGTATTGTATTCCTGGGCAAAATAGCAAGACCCTATCACTATAAAAAAATATTTAAAAATCAGGCAGCACCTGTGGCTCAATGAGTAGGGCACTAGCCCCATATACCGAGGATGGCGGATTCAAACTCGGTCCTAGCCAAACTGCAGGAAAAATATAGCCAGGCATTATGGCGGGCTCCTGTAGTCTCAGCTACTCTGCAGGCTGCAGCAAGAGAATTGCCTAAGCCCAAGAGCGGGAGGTTGCTGTGAGCTGTGATGCCGTAGCACTCTACCAAGGGCGACATAGTGAGAGTCTGTCTCAAAAAAAAGAAGAATGTGCTTCAACTCCATCCAGGTAAACACCAAAGATGTAAAGTCTTCAACTTTTCTTTTCTGTTTTTTTGGGGGGGGGTAAAGTAGGGGGCTCAAGCCATTCTCTGGCCTCAGCCTCCTAAGTAGCTGGGATTCCAGGCGCCCGCCACAACACCTGGTTATTTTTTTGTTGCAGTTGTCATTGTTTAGCTGGCCTGGGCTGGGTTTGAACCCACCAGCCTTGGTGTACGTGGCTGGTGCCGTAACCACTGTGCTACGGGCACTGAGCCCAAGATATGATTTAAATAGAGTATATTAATCACTAGTGTGGCTTATATAGAAGCCCATTAGACTTTTCTTTTCTTTCTTTTTTTTTTTTAAACAGAGCCTGTAGCTGTCACCCTGAATAGAGTGCTATGGCATCACAGCTCACAGAAACCTCCAATTACTGGGCTAAAGCAAGTCTCCTGCCTCTGCCTCCAAAGTAGCTAGGACTACAGGCACCCACCACAATGCCCAGCCATCTTTTGGTTGCAGCCGTCATTATAATTTGTTGGGTCCAGGCTGGATTTGAACTCACCAGCTCAGGTGTACATGGCTGGCACCTTAGCCCGTTGAGCCACAGGCGCCGAGCCTATACTTTTCTTTTGATGTTTGCTTTTTAATATGTCATTATATTACAGATTAATCTCACACAGTATAATGGATTGATTGATTTTTTTTTTTTCGAGACAGGCTCTCAGTTTGTCACCCTCAGTAGAGCTATGGTATCATAGCTCACAGCAACCTCTAACTACTGTGCTCAAGTGGTTCTCTTGCCTCAGCCTCCCTTGGAGCTGGCAGTACAGGTGCCTGCCACAATGTTAGGCTATTTTTTTGTTTGTTTTTGTTTTGTTTAGCAGGCCTAGGTCAGGTTCAAACCCACCAGCCCTGGAGCATGTGGCTGGCACACTAACCATGGACTGGATACCCAGCCAAGTTAAATGAATTTTAAAATAAGGGAATTCTTTTTTTTTCATACTTTGAAGAACTTTATTTTTTTTTATTAAATCATAATTGTGTACATTAGTGCAATCATGGGGCACAATGTGCTAACTTCACATATAATCTGAAATATTTTCATCAAACTATTTAACATAGCCTTCATGGCCTTTTAAGCACTATATGAAGACATTTATATTCTGCATTTAGTAAGTTTCGCTTGTACCCTTCTAAGATGCACCATAAGTCTGATCCCACCAATCACCCCCCTCCACCCATCCTCTCCTCTCCCCTCCCCTCCCCTTCCATGCCCCTTTCCCCATATTCTTGTGCTATAATTGTGTTTTGCCTTCATATGAAAGCTAATGATTAGCTTCATAGTAGGGCTGAGTACATTGAATACTTTTTCTTCCATTCTTGAGATACTTTGCTAAGAAGAATGTTCCAGCTCCATCCATATAAACATGAAAGAGGTAAAGTCTCCATCTTTCTTTAAGGCTGCATAGTATTCCATGGTATACATGTACCATAATTTATTAATCCATTCGTGGCTCGATGGGCACTTGGGCTTCTTCCACGACTTAGCAATTATGAATTGGGCTGCAATAAACATTCCGGTACAGATTTCTTTATTAGGATGTGATTTTTGGTCTTCTGGATATATACCTAGTAAAGGAATTATAGGATCGAATGGAAGATCTATTTTTAGATCTCAAAGTATTCTCCAAACATCCTTCAAAAAGAAATATATTAGTTTGCATTCCCACCAGCAATGTAGAAGTGTTCCCTTTTCTCCACATCCATGCCAGTATCTCTGATTTTGAGATTTTGTTATGTGGGCTAATCTTACTGGAGTTAGATGATATCTCAAAGTAGTTTTGATTTGCATTTCTCTGATCATTAAGGATGGTGAGCATTATTTCATGTGTTTGTAGGCCATGCGCCTGTCTTCTTTAGAGAAGTTTCTCTTCAAGTCCTTTGCCCACCTGAGATGGGATCACTTGTTCTTTTCTTGCTAATACGTTTCAGTTCTCTGTGGATTCTGATTATTAAACCTTTGTCAGAGGCATTACCTGCAAATATTTTCTCCCAATCTGAGGGCTTTCTGCCTGCTACACTTACTGTGTTCTTAGCAGTGCAGAAGCTTTTTAGTTTGATCCGGTCCCAGTAGTGTATTTTTGATACTGCTTTAATTGCCTGGGGAGTCCACCTCATAAAAAATTCACCCAGGCCAATTCCTTCGAGAGTTTTCCCTGCAATTTCTTCTAGTATTTTTATAGTTTCATGTCTTAAGTTTAAATCTTTGATCCAGTGAGAGTCTTAGTTAATGGTGAAAGGTGTGGGTCCAGTTTCAGTCTTCTACAGGTCGCAAGCCAGTTCGCCCAGCACCATTTGTTAAATAGGGAATCTTTTCCCCACTGAATGTTTTTAATTGGCTTGTCAAAGATCAAATAGCGGTAAGTAGCTGGGTTCATCTCTTGGTTCTCTTAAACTAAGGGAATTTCCTTTGCATTTGCAGTGAGATCCAAAAATACCTCTTGGAATTATAGTTTTGCTTTGCAAATATCTCATGCAAATTTGTTTAGGAATTGATATCTCATTCTTGTTTTAACTTTTGGCAATACAGAAAATGTATTAAAAAGAATGCACCAGCTGTGTCCATGGAGAGAGGTTGAGGTTGCTGAGCTCCGAGGCACCGGGTACTGTTTTTATACCCTTTCTTTTAGAGACACTTTTATTGGATTTGCTTTCCTGGGCAAACGTCAGTCCACTCATGAAACGGACTGAAAGGCTTGAATGTGCATTTCCTCCTGCATTTTTCCCAATTAAATTATTGGGAAAATAATAAAATGCAGAAATAGGCAGTCCTATATGCTGGTAGTAGCATGGTGGTGCATTATTTTTTCACCCAATTTAGGCATAGCCTGTTTACATTTTTATCAAATATTTCTGGGTGGTGCCTGTGGCTCAAAAGAGTAGGGTGCCAGCCAGAGGTGGAGGGTTCAAATCCAGCCCTGGCCAAAAACCGCAAAAACAAAAATTTTTTTTCACTGTTGCATGTAAATTTGCAAGCCCTTTAACAGTACTGACAAAGGATTTTCTTGAACTATAGTGATGGTAGTGAATACTTGAAACACTTCTTTCTAAATCCATTTTATTTGCCACCCTAAATGTTCACGCAAAATGAGATCTCAGGCTGACTTTGGTTCTTTTAGTGGAAAACTCTCTTAAAAGCCATTTAGCCAGCTCGGCGCCTGTGGCTCAATGAGCTAAGGCGCCAGTTACGTACACCTGAGCTGGTGGGTTCGAATCCAGCCCAGGCCCACCAAACAACAATGATGGCTGCAACCAAAAAATGGACTGGTGTTGTGGCGGGTGCCTGTAGTCCCAGCTGCTTGGGAGGCGGAGGCAAGAGACTCACTTGGGTCCAGGAATTGGAGGTTGCTGTGAGCTGTGATGCCATAGCATTCTATCCAGGGTGACAGCTTGAGGCACTGTCTCAAAAAAAAAAAGAAAAAGAGCCATTTAGCCCACCCCACTCAGTTCTGTATGTGAGGAGCAATGGGCTTTCATCTACACTCAGGGGTGAGTGGAACTCCACCACTTTCCCCTTCCTAGTGCCATCCCCTCTGAGGCAGTCTCTTAAGGTAAACGGTGATCTGGCTTTTTTCTGGTCAACATACTGATAGAACTTCTTCTTAATTTGATGGAGATCATATTAGTTTTATTTTGAGTGAGAAGAATCTTATTTTAAAACTCTTTCATATGAATTACCATCCTATTTCTTTAAACTTTGAAACAATGGTTTATACTACCAAGGAAGACATTGTAGCAACCCAAAATTACTGGGAATGTAGTCAGAATTGTGAAGGAAAACACGGGGGTCTTTTCTTAAAATTCTCATAATGCGCACACTTTCTGGTTCCACAGTCTAATTGTTGAAGCTTTTAAACAATATTTTAACCTAACATTTTTGTCATCAACCTTTCTTTTAAAGTGTTACTTTTGACACCTAGTTACTGATTTTCCTGGGTTGGGTATATTAAATATTCTATGAGATGACATATATATTTTTCCTGAAAGCTGATTCTTATGAATTTGAGTAGCTGAGTTCTTTTGTTTGTTTTTATTTACTGAAATACCTGGCACACAATGCACCAAAACCTAGAGTGGTAGTTTTATATAAATGCTCATGACTTTGTATCATTAAAATAATTATTGATCCATGTATAATTTGTGCAATACTATATGTATGTAGAGAGTGAGTTATGAATTTAAAAAAAGTGAAAAAAAAGAAAATATATTAAAGAAACTTAACCTTACTTAAGATTTAAACAAGATTAGTTTTTATCTAAAAGACATCAACACAATATACATTCTGCATGTACATGCTGTACTGCCTGGTAGTTTTACATTTGAATACATTAGGAAACAATCAAGTTTGACTACAAAAAGTTTTCAGAGGCTTTCAGTGTACAAGAATGGTGGTTAAAGTAGATCTTTTCATTCAGAAAAATGTTAATATTGTCCCTGAGTTTTAAAAATCACAGTAAACTTCTAAGTTATTGTACTGTGCAGTAGAGCAACTGGGGATAGCTTCTATTTCTGTCCAAAATTCAAGGAATAGATAATTAGACCCTGCAAGTGAGTAACATTAACCTTTGACACTGCTAGTTCACTAGTGCACGGCAGATGCAAGTATATTCTGCAAAGTTCCTGCTGTTGAATTATACGGTGAATGGCAATGAGATTTAAATGCCTTACCTTTAGACAAGTTTTATTAATTTATCCCACTTAGCCTTTTTTTTCTTTGAGGCAGAGTCTCAATCTATCACCCTGGGCAGAATGCCCTGGTGTCATAGTTCACAGCAACTCAAACTCTTAGGATCAAGCCTCTGAGTGCCCTGCTAGTTTTTCTCTTTTTAGTAGAGATGGGGGTCTCGCTCTTGCTCAGGCTGATCTCTAACTCCTGAGTTCAAGCAATCCACCTACCTCAGCCTCGCAAAGTGCTGGGATTAACAGGCCAGCATTTTTCTGTTCCATACAGGTAGTCCTCACTTTGCACTAAATATACACAAACTTTGGTTATTTACTTGATATCAATACAAGTCCCCAATAATATGGTTGCAATTTCATATTAACTCTGAGTAACTGAAATAAGTGCAAATATCGCTGCCAGCTCTTCAGTCCACAAATCACTGTGTAAATAACCGACATGCCCCATGATCAGGGGACAGTCATGTCACTTCTCTCAAAGTCTGTCACAGTGAATCTGTCATTTAGTTCCCCTGCAGCCAGCAAACCATGTAGCTATATTGCTTCCTTGTCTCACAGTAATAAATCCATGTGGCAGTTTTTTAAAATGCATAATTGAAAGAGGACCAAGCATGTGTGCAGGAAAGAAACCAAAAGTCTAACAATGGAATTGAAATTCACTACTTTTGACCTGTTGTGATGTCTGAAATTTTTTTCCTTGTCTAGTGTTTGTTGATGGGTATTTCCCCTCGTTCTAGAAGATTCCATACCAGTGCATGGCAGTATTCAGACAAATACTTGAAGGAGCCTTCTACAGATCTTAGAAAATCTTTCTCTCTACTCTGTTGTACAGCTGCATAGGTCTTGGTTCTAATTTCATCCCCTTACCTTAAGGAGACTTCCAGGCTCCATTTAGGTCCCCACTTCACATAGCATGACCTTGAACATTTCTCTAGGCAATAAGATGGGGCAGTTATAGGGTATACTTTGTATGTTGCCTTCCCATAATTTAAAAGTAACTTTCCCACATTGCTTCAGGTACAATATTTTGAGACTGTTGTTTCATGTATTTTGTGTGGTTTTATAATCATGTAACTAAGAATAAATCTGCTCCCTGTTATTTCATCTTGATTAAAAACAGAAGTCATATGTGGCATCTTTTGATTTGTTATGTGGGGAATTAATTCTGATATCTCAAAGGCATTTTTGACTCAGCAAAAGATATTTAAAATATTATAAATTAAGGAAGCAAAATTATAAATCTTCAGGGGAGGGAAAAAGTCTAGAATATTTGTATGTGAAAAAAGTTAAATTATCTGCATACAATAACTCTACATAATTCCATTCTTTCTTCACTAAAGCTAGAAGGAAACATAAAAGAAGACCTTGAAGACCTGAATAAAGAAATCATGAAAACAGCTAATTAAATTCAAGCTGAGATAAAGTCTACCTAACAAAGTTTTCATCAGCATGAGAGTGGGAACCCAACTTCTGTACATCTTCGGATAAAAAGAACCCACCCCTTGGTGCCGTCTGAGATGTCTGTGGAGACCACGGCAGAGTGAACTAAAGCACAGAGTCTGTGTTGGGAGTGCAGCACAGGAGCCCTTACAGTGCCCACTGAAAATCACTGGGAGGACGGCCAGAGATGGTCCAAAGTGCAAGAAAGATTATCATGTGGATCATTGTTTTTGTAATTATATTGTTTGTGAGTGTTAGAATTATCCAAACAACAACATTGCCATAGCAACCATATCCCAAGAACTCTTTACCCTTGGAGCCTGAGACCACATCTGCAACAAAATCAACATCCTGTCCCTTCGTGAAGGAATCTTACACACTGTTGCTTGGGCGCTGACTCCTAATTAATGAATTCACGGAGGAAGCACAACAGAATGTCTTGTCCAGTGAAAATACTGCACACAGAATGGATGTGATGCGTGAACTCAAATGTCCTTGGACTCTAACACACCACAAAACTTTAATAATATGAAACATGTTCCTATGACCAAGAAATAAGGAATTTTTGAAAATTTCAATTTTTTTCTTATTTTCTCAACATTTATTATAAAATATTTCAATATAGAAAAATTGAGGGTGGCGCTTGTGGCTAAAAGGAGTAGGGTGCTGGCCCCATATGCCAGAGGTGTTGTTAAATCCTTTTTGCTAAGGTCTTATTGAATATTTTTTGCATCACTATTCATTAACGGTATTTGTCTATAATTTTCTTTGTTGGATCCTTTCCTGATTTGGGTATCAGGGTGATATTTGCTTCATAGAATGTGTTGGGAAGTGTTCCTTCTTTCTGGATGCTTTGGAAAACCTTATATAACATAGGTACTAGTTCCTTGTGAAAAGTTTGATAGAATTCAGATGTGAAGCCATCTGGTCCTGGACTTTTCTTTTGAGGGAGATTTTGTATTGTTGATGCTATTTCAGTAGTTGATATAGGTCTATTCAAGATTTCTAATTCTTTCTGGTAGAGTCTAGGAACATGGCGTGCTTCCAGATATTGGTCCATTTCCTTCAGATTTTCATATTTCTGGGAATACTGATTTTTGTAGTAATCATTGAGGAGTTTTGGAATTTCTCAAGTGTCTGTTGTTATTTCTCCTTTATCGTGTCTCTGATAGATGATATAGAGATTTTACTTGTCTATTTCTGGTTAGGTTGGCCAAAGGTTTATCAATTTTGTTAATCTTTTCAAAAACCAACTTTTTGTTTCATTGATCTTCTGAATGATTCTTTTCTTTTCTATTTCATTTAATTCTGCCCTAATTTTGGTTATTTCTTTTCTTCTGCTGGGTTTGGGGTTGGAATGTTCTTCCTTTCCAGTTGCTTGAGATAATCCATTAAGTTGTTGCCTTCCTCTCTGTTTTCTTGATGAAGGCTTCCAATGCTATAAATTTCCCTCCTAGGACTGCCTTTTGAAATATCCCACAGGTTTTGAAAATTGTGTCTTTGTTATCATTTTGTTCCAAAAATTTGGTGATGTCCTTCTCAATCTCAACTTGACCCAGCTATCATTCAGCCTAAGATTATTTAGCTTCCATGACTCTGTTTGAGTCTGAGGATTCCTGTTGCTGCAGTTGAGTTCAACTTTTATTACATGGTGGTCCGGGAAGATATAAGGAATAATTTCTACACTTTTAAATTTGCTGAGGTTAGACTCGTGTACTAGGATATGATCTATTTTGGAGGATGACCCATGGGCTGATGAGAAGAATGTATATTTAGTTTTATTAGGGAGAAATGTTCTGTAGAGATCTGTAAAGTCCATTTGTTCTAGGGTCAGGTTTAAGTGTAGTATTTCTTTGTTTAGTTTCTTTTTGGAGGATCTAATCAAAACCGTCAAAGGGATGTTAAAATCTCCAACTATTATAATGCAGGAATATATCAAGTTGTTCATATACGTTAGAGTCTGCTTTATGAATTGAGGAGCATTCTGGTAGGGTGCATAAATGTTAATTATCAAAATCTCTTCATGTTGAGTGTTTCCCTTGACAAATATGTACTGACCTACCTTATCTTTATCTTTGTTCATTTAAAGCCAATTATATCTGGTGTTAAAATTGCAACCCCTGCTTTTTTCTGGTTTCCATTTACCTTATACAAATCTATCCTTTCACCCTGAGCCTACTTTTATCCTTTAAGGTGAGGTGACAATTTTTTTTCAAAATTTTAGTGTTAAAACTGCATCCACACCAACACCTGTTGTTCCTTTTTAATAAAAGCCATTCTACTGGAGTAAGGCGTTATCTCATTGTAGTTTTAATGTGCATTTTCCTGATGATTGGTGATGCTGAGCATTTTTGCATATGTTTCTTGGCACTTGCCTATCTTCTTTTGAAAAGCTTCTGTTCATGTCTTTTGCTCACTTTTTAATGGGGTTGTTTGGTTTTTCTTGCCACTTTGTTTGCATTCCTTGTAAATTCTGGATATTAGTCCTTTATCAAATGTAGGCTTGTGAATATTTTCTCCCATTCTTTAGGTAATCTATTTGTGCTGTTGATTATTTCCTTAGCTGTGCAGAAGCTTTTTATTCTAATCAAATCCCATTTGTTTACTTTTGTTGCTGCTGTGATTGCCATTGGGGTCTTAGTCATAAATTCCTTGCCGAGGCCCATCTCCAGAATCATTTTTCCTACATTTTCCTCTAGCATTATTGTGGTTTTATACTTCATATTTAAGTCTTTTCTTGTATCCATCTTTTGTGAGTGGTGAACATGGGGGTTCTCTATCAGTCTAGATCTGTGAAATATGGCATTGGTATTTTGCATTGCATCTGTAAAGCACTTTGGATAGTATGCACATTGTAGCAATGTTGATTCTACCAATACTTGAGCAATGTATGTTTTTCCATTCATTTGCAACCTCTGCTAGTTCCTTCATAAGTGTTTCATAGTTCTCCATGTAGAGATCTTTCATCTCCTTGTTAAGAACATTCCTAGGTATTTTATTTTCTTTGTAGTTATTGTTAATGGTATTGAGTCTTTGATTTGCCTATCAGCTTGACTTTTACTAGTATATAGAAATGCTACTGATTTCTTTTCATTGATTTTATAACCTAAGGTTGCGCTACCTTTATTTATCAATTCCAGGAGTCTCATGGTGGAGTCTGGGATTTTTCAGATACAAGATCATCTCATCAGTGCAAACTGAGAGTTTGGACACCTCCTTTCGGATGTAGACACCCTGAATTTCATTTTCTTGCAGGATTACTCTGGCTAGGACTTCCAGCACTATATTGAAGAGTAGTGATAGCAGTGGCACCCTTGTCTTGTTCCAGTTCTTGGGGCGAATATTTTCTTTTTTTTTTTTTTTTTGAGACAGAGCCTCAAGCTGTCACCCTGGGTAGAGTGCCGTGGCATCACAGCTCACAGCAACCTCCAATTCCTGGGCTCAAGCGAGTCTCCTGCCTCCACCTCCCAAGTAGCTGGGACTACAGAGCCCACCACAATGCCCGGCCATTTTTTGGTTGCAGCCATCATTGTTGTTTGGTGGGCCCAGGCTGGATTCAAACCCGTCAGCTCAGGTATACATGGCTGGCGCCTTAGCCCGTTGAGCCACAGGCGCCGAGCCAGGGGCGAATATTTTCAACTCTTCCCCATTCAGCATGATGTTGGTTGTAGATTTGTCATATATGGCTTTTACAATTTTGAGTCATGTTCCTTCTATGCCTAGTTTGAGGACTTTTATCATAAAAGTGTGATGAATTTTGTCAAACGCTTTCTTTGTATCTCTTGAGATGATCATATGGTGCAGTTACCCATTCAATGATTTTGGAAATAGAGTCTAAGGGAAGATAATAACAGCCAGCCCAAGTGGTACATTCTATAAGTAAGATTTTTCTTTTTTTGAGACAGTCTCACTTTGTCATCCTTGACTGAGTCCCATGGTGTCATAGCTAACAGCAACCTCAAATACTTGTGCTCAAGTGATCCTCTTGCCTCAGCCTCCCGAGTAGCTGGGACTACATGCAGGTACCACAATGCCCTGCTATTGTTTTAGAGATGGGGTCTCACTCTTGCTCAGGCTGGTCTCCTGAGCTCAAGGGATCCACCTGCCTCAGCCTCCCAGAGAGCTAGAATTATAGGTGAGGACCACTGCAACATGCTATAAATAAGACCTCAAGGCCTGAGCTCTTTCCATGATACTGGTATTCCTTGATGGTGAGTTTCTGTCATCTAATCCTTTAGTCCCTCTTCCCAGGCTGAGACTACTTGGGGTCCTGGTCCGCATGGCAGAACTCACAAGCAGCAATGTTACCAAGCATCCCTGCAGACGGTTGACCTCCTCAGGAGACATCTAGCCAAAAAGTACAAAACAAGGAAAGACACTGGGAGGTCAAGAGGATTTGGGATGAGTCCGCCCAGTCCTTAACTCCTAAGTTACTCAACAATTATCGGCCATATAAGAGACTACAGCCTAGCAACTATAATAAAGACCAGACCCAGAGAAATTCTGCCAGTAGCCACTCACACCATTTTTATCCTGCCGGACTCGTAGAGCCTAGGGTGACACATATGTTATTGACTCCTCATTTTACAGTCTCAGAAAGATAAACTGGCTTGCCCATGATTACACAGCTAGTCGGTGGCAGGGCCTGTTCCCACATTCTCAGTGACCACATGATCTCTCCTTACCCTCTGGCACATTCTGCTCCTCACACAACACACAGATATCAGTGCACCATGCTGAGCTACAAGTGTTTTATTAGGAAGAGCCTAACAAGGAAAGCATTAGGTGGGAACAGGTGTCTGGATTCCAACTTCAGGTGGGATGGAGAGCAGGGCAGGAAGATGGTGCTCACATCAGGCATGAGAGGCAAAGATTCATCTCAAAAAAGGGTTCAGTTTGGAAAGTACTTTTTTAATATCTCCCTTTACCTCTTTTCCTGCGAAGCTGAGGCATTCTCCACATAAGGAGATGGTGCTTGGGCAGAGAGCGGACAGGTTCTGAACCCACAGCATGGCTACCCAACCCCCACCCAGCAACATTCCACTTCTCATCCACAGAAATGAAAAGCTCCTCTCTGTGATTTAGCTCGACCCCCAGAGAACCTCTGACCAAATGCCCACCCTGGCAACGGGACTGCAGTCAGTCAAGCTAGGATAATGATGGCTGCTGAATTGCCCAAACACAGGAGTCAGGAGGGAGGCTGAACAACCCCCCCACCAAGGAGGGAAGAAGATGAGAAGGTTCTGGAGGGCAAGGAGAGACTGGGCACAAGGGAGGGGCAAGGTGGCTCATCCTGGTTTTATGTGAAGCACCTAAGACCCATCTGTCAGATGTATGGATAGATGTACATGGATAGAATGTGTAGGCATATGTTGTAAACAACTTCGTGTGTTCTGTGTGCCTAGATCAGCATAAGGAATTCTGTTACTTGAAAAACCTCTCATTTTGCAGAATCTGAAATTCAAAATAAGAGCACTTTCGGGAAAATAGGGTGAGAGACAGACTATTCAAAATCTATATAACTGTGTGATAAGAACGATAACAATAGCAGCATAAAGCTCATCAGGGGCCAGACCTAGCATGCAGGAAGGCTGAAGTGAAAGGATTACTTAAGGCCAGGAATTTGACACCAGCCTAAGCTACATAGCAAGTCCCATCTCTACAAGAAATACAAAAACTTTCCTGGGCACAGTAGCTCATGCCTGTAATCCTAGTACCCTGGGAGGCCAAGGCAAGAGCTCAAGAGTTCAAGACCAGCCTGAGTAAGAATTTGACCCTGTCTCTACTGAAAATAGAACAATTAATCACAATTCATACTGGGCACCTGTAATCCTAGATACTTGGCAGGCTGAGGAAGGAGGATCACCTGAACCCAGGAGTTTGAGGTTGCAGGGAGTTATGATGATGCCATTGCACTCTGGCCCAAGAAACAGAGCAAGACTCAGTCTCAAAACGAAAATAAAAATAAAAATAAAAAAGGTTCATCAGGAAATATATTGGATAATCCTAGTGAGCAGTGGCATGTAACTAAAAGCTGCCTTGAGTATCAAAATCACAAGGATCAATTCTGGCTTTTGCACCCTGAGACAATAGAGGTGGAAGTGGGAATCCATCTGAGCCAGTAGACTAGCCATCAAGGCGGGCACCAGCGGAAGAGAAACTAGCTCATAAGCACTGGTCTTACAAGGCCAGGGCCTTCCTCCTGGGAAGGGAATCCAAGGGCAGATCCTCATTTTTAAAATTCATAAGATAGAACTTACAAGATTCCCACCTGTGCAGGAGCTGAACTGAGAACTTTCTTTTCTAACAAACGTTAAAAATTCTCCTCCTACTGTGTTAATTCCCCTATGAAAACAATCACAGGAGTCTCATAGATATCCTTCCCCTGCTTACCAAATATGTTTAAGCTAATTGGTGTCAGAGGAACAGGTGTGGCAGCAGAACAGGGGTGGACAAGCAGATGGTTTGTTGTCACATATTATATGTCCTGAAGGTTGGAGCAGATTGTTGGTAGATCATGTGTGTTGTGTACCATACAATTGTGTGGTCTGTTAATATGGGGCACGTTACGGTTATTTCCTGGTTTCCTGAGACTACCCCACACCCTTTCCAGGAGCTCCAAATGCCTTTGGGATGGTTACGGTGTGCTAAGTGTGGAGTGGGCAGGGCAGGCACGAAGAGTAACTTACCATGGTGATCACATCCAGCATCTTCGCTTTCATATCCCCTTCATTAAAGCATTCCTGGACTTTTTCATAGGCTCTTTTCTGGTTTGGTAGCATTGACCTTATCAAGATTGGTGTCCATTATGTGCTTCTCTCCAAGGGCAATTGAACCAAAGACATCATAGAAAAGAGGGCAAGCTTTTGCTGAAAACACAAACACGAAAACACCTCATTAGAAAGCAGCCAGGGTCGGAGGGGTTCAGGTTTCCCCAGTGTCTCCTGGGTGACTTCCTGCAGAGATGTGCCCTCTCCCAGTACTGCTGAAGTCCCAGAACACGTCCTCTCTAGGGGGCACTCTCAGAAGGAAGGAGCAGTGCGATATGCCAGAACTAGCAACCCCTCTGTCTCTGACCACCGCCCCAGGCAAACCAGCCTGCTGTGCTTCCACCTTTCAAATAAGCACCACTGTCCCCACTGTGTGCTCAGCCCCCTGAGCTCAGAAGCCTGCCTCTCCCCACTGCTTTCTCCACTCAGGTCTTCTGCAGGCCCCCAGGGGGACAATCTCCCAGATGCCCCCTAAATCCCTAGAAGCTGTTCTAAGATCTGGAAGGACAGAGGGAGGTAGAGGAGGGAGAGGTGTGAAAGGCCACCTGTTCCCTCCTTCTCACTCTCATCTGTCTTGAAGCTTACTTCTCTGGTCACCAGCAAGGCCAGCATAAGCATGCCCCCTTCATCGTGTTGGCTGCTGGAAGGCTCTGCTCAGGGTAGGGTTTCTGCTGTCTTATAAACCGCTGGTTTCCTGAGACTACCCCACACCCTTTCCAGGAGCACCAAATGCCTGTGGGATGGGACAAGGAACATGTGGTTCCTTTAGGCCCACTCTCAGGAGCAAAACTCCTGGAGATGGTTGTCCTACTGCTGTTGACTTTTTTTGTTGTTTGTTTGTTGTACGAAAGGTCTTTATTGGTGGGGAAGCTGCAGAGCAACTTTAAGGAGGAGGGGAGAGAGAGAAAGAGAGAAACGGGGAAAGAGAGGAGAGGGGAGAAGGGAGAGAGAGAGAGAGAAAGAGAAAAAGAGGACACATGGGAGGAGAGAGGGTGAAGAGAGAAAAGAGAAGAGGAAAGCAATGCTGTTGACTTTTGAAAAGGTTGTATCTTCGCTAAAAAAGCAATTAGAGTTGATCTTTCCAAGGTCAACAAATACTCTGTGGTCCCAGCCACAAATGTCATCTCTGCCTCATGGCCACATCCTTCCCCCACCTATCCTGCCTCTAAATGCAATATTCTCCTCAAATGGACAAAGGAAAATCACAGAAGGAGTCAAGGACAAGTCTGTGTCACTATAGGTGGCCAAAAGAGCATCTAGAAAACTGACTTTTGCCTGAGTTAAACACCTAGGGAGAAGAATGAGGATCTGGGATTGACAGGGGGTCTTGAACATCTTAATCTTAACAGCTGCCAACTCTGGATTGGGCTCCAAGGACAGGTGGGTTCCTCTTGGGCTTTGAGTCACTCTATACCAGGGAAGTGCCAGGACTTGTGGCTACATGCTTTCTTCCTCAGGGTCTGGTGATGCTCTCCTTTCCCTACCAACTGGATCATGCCACCAGCTTCCCTCTCACCCTATAGGGAGGTAATCTCTGGGCCCCTTCTTCACTCCTTGTGGCTCCAGCACTGTCCCTTCTCTGGTTGTCTCACCCTTCTCCATCAGTAAAGACAGCCCAAAAAGGGGTGGACCTACATAGCCCATCCAGTAACCTCAGCAGAACCCACTAAGGTGTCCACGTCCCTACAGGCCACTGTAGACGAGAGTTCCAGGTCAACCGGAGGTGACACTTTGTCTGCTTAGCCTCTCAGGAGCTCAACTTAATCTTCTACCCTAGGAAAGCCGCTTGTTGTCACTGATAAGATGAGATTGTTAATGAGCACTGTAGCAGGAGGAAGCCTGAGAAAGTTCCTAGTGGTCAAATCTGGAACAGTATGAGCATCACAATAAATGACATGTTACGGAATTGTAAGCCAGAGTGTAGTAAAATGATACACGATTAGCCCTCCATGTGTCCGACAGCTGTGGATTCAACCAACTGTAGATTGAAAATATTTGGGGGGAGGCAGTAGAATTCTACAAAGTTCCAAAAACTAAAACTTGAATTTATTGTGCACCAACTTCTGTGTTTGAAGTCACATGAATGAGGGGGAGGATGTGCACAGGCAACATGGGATCACCACACATGCGTGCAGATGGAAGGGCCTAAGCATCTGTAGATGTTGTTATCTATGCAGTGCTCCTGCAGTACATCCACCACACATACCAAGGGGTGCTCTCTGTGAGTCTATCCTGTAGCCAGTTGGAGATATAAATAAATGATTGAACAAACAAGCAGGGAAGAAGAGAAATATGTTCCTTACAGAAGAGTTCCCAATAGTATCTGTGGACACTCCCCAGTGGATGGCGCTTATTGCCTCTCCCCCCTTGAGAGTGGGCTAGACATTGTCAAAGAAAAGAGGAGAAAAAGGGGAGAACAGAAGGGTTTGATAATTCTCCCATTTTTTCCCACCAATATAGGTGAAAAACCTATAAGTAAACCTTTAAATGGTTCTATTCTGTGAAGGCAAGTTTAAAGTCTTTTGTGAGTTAGAAAGGAAAAAATCCTGAATAGAACTCCATATGTGGCTTAGAACGTAATCATGTAAAAGTGATTTAGGGTGGAGCTGCCTGAAGGCAGGTCTGCAGGCAGATACCTGCATATTTCCAGATTTTCCAAGCTACTCCCTAAAGATGATTGACTACCGCCAAATGGTCTGTTAAAGGATCAAGCATTTAAACTGCTTATTTCCCCAGAATCTTGTTTAGTGGTTTTGTTTTTTATTATTTAGCATAAGAATAACTTTAGTAGTTATCAGTTTATTCAGTTAAACCTCAGCCCATAAAGATAGCTTTAGATAATGTTAGTAAAATGGTTATCAGTTAATCCGGTTTATCTATAGGCCTGTAAGTACCAGAAAGTAAGAGGCCTGGGGCCAAGGTTTAAGTCATGTGCTTCTTGATTAAATTATGTGCATATATATATATTGCAGGAATATATATATATTGCAGGAAAACAAGGCCCAACAGAGAGAAAGATCACCCAAACACCATGTTTATAAGAGGAACGGCTTTATTCACCAGCTGGGAGCTTACGGCATACAAGAATTCCAAATGGCTGCACTCCCCATCTGGCTTGATATTTCCCTTTTTATTGACAGTCAAAAAGTTCCACCCCACAGGTACCCTTCTCATTGGCCAGTTTTAGTCGAACGGGAGATGCTAATCCAGCCCCTACAGAACTACAGTATTTAACAGAACTTGGAAATTTCCAAGTTCCAGGAAGTTAAGTTTACAAATTCCTAAGGGCTGAGTCACCATGGAGAGGACCCTGCAAGTGTATCCTTGTGGTCTCCTTAACAAGACCTGTTCTCCTAGACCTCACCCTTCTCGGGTATCCTATCTCATTCCCCCCTTTTGTGACTCTAATATATTTTATTTTTTTATTTTTATTTTTTTTTTTGAGACTGAGCCTCAAGCTGTTACCCTGGATAGAGTGCTGTGGTATCACAGCTCACAGCAACCTCCAATTCCTGGGCTCAAGCGAGTCTCTTGACTCCACCTCCCAAGTAGCTGGGACTACAGGTGCCCGCCACGACGCCCGGCCATTTTTTGGTTGCAGCCGTCATTGTTGTTTGGCAGGCCCTGGGGCTGGATTCGAACCGGTGAGCTCAGGTGTACGTGGCTGGCGCCTTAGCCCGTTGAGCCACAGCTAATATATTTTAATGGGTCTCAATATCAACTTGTTTTTGCGGGTGCTGATATTAATTACTTTTTAGCACTGAGGTCTTAGGACTGTGACTTCTTGGATTCTCTACTCACGCCTTAATAGTACCATGGTGGTGAGCTAATATACATACGAGTTTTTACTTTCCCCTGTGACATTTTTCTTCACTTTTCCCAAAGTCTAAAAGTCCAATTAAGACAAATCCCTCGAGGAGTTTCCTCACGCTTCAGCTGTGAGTTGACCAGCCAGCTTCCAGTATGTGGCTGGAGCAGGGCATGTTGACTGTCTTAAAAGTTACCTTTACTTCCCAAGGGGCAGTGAGGTCCTATTCAGCCAGCTGTGATGACTCCAGGTGAGGATTCCTTCCACTTTCACTGCTGTGCGTGTGGTCAGGATGATGGTGGAAAGTCCTCTCTACCTTAGTCTCAGGGGGACCAGTTTCTGATTCTAGACCTAGACTTGGTTCGCTTGATCCTCCAGAGAGAAAGGATGTACAAACACAAAACACTAAACAGAACACAGTTAATTACCCCAGTGGAGATTTTCCTTGCTATTCTTTCTAGGGTTTTTGTCCATTCAGTTCAGTCTTTCCCAGTTCTTTTAGGAGTTCTTGCTAAATTGCAGAGGATTGACAGAAGCCTCTTTGAACAACACCAGTGGCAAGGCCTGTATTCAATTAAGCTTTGCTTCCTGGCAGAGTTTACCAATTTCTGCTCTTATGGTTCTGTTCATGCACTTTACCTTGTTTAAGCTTTGAGACCTATAAGTTATTCAAAACTTTAGCTTATTATTTGCACTAGTTTTGTTATGAAGGTTAGCCCATTGTCAAGTTTAAACCAGAGTGGCAACCTAAATCATGGGATGATTTCTCTGGGCAATACTTTTACTACTTCAGGAGTCCTTTTATCCTGGTGGGAAAGGCTTTTACCTCTTCCAAGTCTGATAGACCATCACCAGCAAGTACTTGTTCCCTCTAAACCTGAGCATTTCAGTAAAGTCTACCTGGAAGTCCTCAAGGGCATTGCTCCATACGACTGGATTCCTGGGGATACCATCAGTCCTTGGCATACGTCAAACTGGCTGTAGGGGACACATTGTAGACTGACAGTTTTGGCCAGGGCTGCCAGGTGAGAGATGTAGAAGTACCAGCCCAGCAACTTCATCAAATACTCCTTTCGCCGCGGTGGCTCCTAGAACCTGGGGGACTGCTACTCGTCCATCTGGCATCTTTATCCATCCTCTCTCTGCTTCTTGGCTCCCCTCCACTGCCAACCATCCCTTCTCCTCCCAGAGAAGATGTGGTGATCTCTGGAACCCATGGGATGAGGGGAGCCACTCGTGACACCCAGTATGGTTTGGATGCAACCCTTTTTACCTCTTTACCGACCCTAAAGTTCCCTTTAGTGGTGGTGGAAGCATCTCCTTGATGTCCAGGACAATGCATGACTGCCACCTTCAGGGTTTCCATACTGCATCTAGTAACTGAAGTACCATCTGCTAATACTTAATGTCCTTTTCTCCAGTATTTAATAGTCCTTTATCCTTGTATGATGCCCTGAGTACTTGGAGAGTCAGAAAAGCATTCACATTTTTCCTTTGACTTAGGTCTAAGACTCGAATCAAGGCAATTAACTCAGCCTTCTGAGCCAATGTTCCTTGGGGTAGGGACTTAGCCTCCACAGTCTCTGTTAAGGTGACCACTGCATACCCAGCCTGCCACTCACCTTGTGCCATCATGTAATTGCTTCCATCTACATACAAGTCCCAGTCTGCATCTGTCCAAGGCTGGTTATGCAAGTCAGGTCTCCTAGAACACACATTATCTATAACTTCCATACAGTCATGCTCAGTCTCTTTTCCACTGACTGGAAGGAACATGGCTTGGTTCAGGGTGTTCTTACATTAGAGAGCCAAAAATGTCCTTTAGTGTCCATTAAAGTGACCACAGAGTAGGGTACTTTCACTCTGAGATCCTGCCCTAGAGTCAGCTTATCAGCTTCTTCCACAAGGAGAGCTGTAGGGACTATAGCCCATAAGCATGGTGGCCATCTTTTTGCCACTCCATCCAACTGCTTAGAGAGGTAAGCTACAAGCCTTGGCCAGGACCCAACCAGCTGGGTTAACACACCTACAGATATCTTTGCTCTCACTGAGATATATAGAGTGAAGGGCTTGTCCAAGTCTGGTAGCCTCAGGGCAGGTGCATTTATCAGCCTCACTTTTAGCTCGGAGAAGACATGTTCATGTTCTCCTCCCCATTCTAAGGGCTCTCCTTCCTCTCCTTTAATTGCCTCATACAAGGGCTTAGCCAAGATGGCAAAGTTAGGGATTCAAAGACGACAAAAGCTGACTGCACCAAGGAATTCCCGAACCTGCTTTTCGCTCTTGGTGGTGGGGAGGCGATTAATGACCTGCCTCTGTTCCATGCCTAGAGTCTTCTCCCCCTGCCGAATAGTAAATCCCAGATGACATACTTGCTGCTGGCAAATCTGAGCCTTTCATTTGGACACTATATAGCCACATACCTCTAGATGTCATAAAAGACAGTCCATGCTTCAGGTGCAGCCCTTCTGGGTAGGGTGCCCTAAAAGGAGGTCATTGACATATTGGAGCAGCACACATTCTAATTCCTCAGCCAGGAATTTCTGGAGGTCATGAGCCAGTGCTTCTCCAAAAATTGTGGGTGTTTTGAACCCCTGTGGCAACCTGGTTCATGTCTACTGAATCACAGTTTCCATGTCTGGTCTCTCCCACTGGAAAGCAAACAGCTTCTGGCTTCTTGGAGCCAGCCTTCTACTGAAAAGGCTTCTATTAAGTCCAGGCAAGTGGGCTACTTGCATTCTGCTGGCAGCAGACTCAGTAGAGTATACGAATTAGGCACAGTAAGATACAGTGTTATAGTTACACCATTTACTGGGGAATTCTCATTTTAGATTTTAATTCTTTCTGAGTTATCTATATAGACACAGTAGATAACATCTAATACCACGCAAATTTTTCCAGTGTAGCCAACAGGCGACCTTTGTTGAGTCTTAAGGCTTCAGAGTAAATATAACTACTGTATATAATTCTATACTCTTTGACCAGTCTTTTAGTACCATTTTTTCAGATCAATTTAGTAAAACAGTTACATCTCATTTTATGAGCTGACAGTACAGACAAGGGTGGGATCTAAACACAGGTGGGCCACAGCCTCTTTTCTCTTTGAATCATTTTTCTCTCTCCAATTTCTCTCTTTACTAAAGACAAAGTATAGCAGAACTAACTTACTTTCCAAAATAAACTATACCTTCGGTATACTGGGTCTGATTATTTGCATAAAGTGCAGTAAGAATAATTAATTATTAGCCATCTAGGCTCTTTTTTCCTTTAAAATTGGCTTTGCTGGAACCTTTTATAAGGACTCTCAGGCTAGACTTTCTTAAAAGCCTTTCATAAGCCCAGGTTTTATCTGTGCCATTAGATACCTGTATGCATTGGGTAAATTCCTCTTCTCTTGAGGTTGCCCAAGCACCTTTTCAATTCCCAGACCTATCAGCAAGCGACCTTTGTTACTTACCACCGATCAGGAAATGTTACTGATGGTTATCTGGCCAGTTTTTCCAAAGGGCTTTTCTTATTGGCCTTATAAAGTCAACCTTAATTCCTTAACGCAGTCTGGACACCTCTGGAAATGCTATTTCAGCCAAAGCCTTGGTAAATAACCAGCGCCTTCATCATGTCCTATAGAACAAAACAGATTCTTTTTTTACCCTTATACAGCAAATATTTTACATAAATGTAAACATGCACGTCTACTTTGTAATTAAGCAAAACAAACTTTTAGACACAAGATTTTAAAAATCATTGAAGAATAAAACAATGAACCCAAGACAGAAATAACAGAAGCCACAAAAACATGTATTTCTTGACGCTTCAATTGGTCTTGTTTTCCAACCTGCTGGTTAAGGCCTGAGTTTCAGAAATCCTACCTTCCTTACCAAATTGAAAGATCGCATTTGGCTATACCTAATATATATCCACATAATAGACCAATCTTCTTCCAAAATAATGTAATAAATACATCATTCACATGCATACACACACACACAACATATCCTACTGAACCAGCCTCTCTCAAATAGGGAAGGATTTTAGAATTTTCAAGTTTTCCTACCACTGATACATATATTAACACCTCACATAGAAAAAATGATTCTGCAACAGAAATCAAAATAGTTAATGAGTGGCATTATTACAAGTCTCTAGTTTATTTGTATTGCTTCCCCAAATCACATCTTTACTAAGGCTTCCTGTGGCTCTTGAGACACTTGAGACTAAGTCATTTCATCTTGCCCAAATGACCCACAGTACAGTAGACATTGTACAGAGCAAAGAAAAGGCAATTTTTACAATTCAGTTAAAGACTTCTAAATCGTGAAACTCAACATGGATATTTCCAGCTGCTCCAAATGCTTGGAATGTTTTCTGTATGCCTATCCCCTGTACTGCTCTGGTTAGTCTGAACACTGTCTTATACATTAGGATAGACCAATGCTTTATAATATAAGAACATATATATATATGCATCTATATATATTTATAATCCCTACAAAATTAATCACCATTTCATATATGACAATGTTTCCTATATGTTTTTAATAAGTCAAATAAGTTTAATTTGTTTTCCTATGACTTTTAGTGGTCTTAATATTTCAAAAAAACCAAATTTAGAGTTGTGGCTTGGCACCTGTGGCTCAATGGGCCAAGGTGCCAGCCATGTACACCTGAGCTGGTGGGTTCAAATCCAGCCTGGGCCTGCCAAAAAACAATGACAGCTTCAACCAAATTTAGAGTTGTGCTTTTTTTATTTTTTTCTGTTGGCCAGGCCAAGTTCAAACCCACCACCCTCAGTGCACGTGGCCGGCCCTGTAACCACTGCACTACGGGGCACCAAACCTCAAATTTAGAGTTTTGATTTTGGAAGGTTTGTCAAATATCAAGGCCTAAAACATTGGTTCAAATAAGATTACAAGCCAAAAGATTTTAAAGGAAATACATAGTCAACTGGATCACATGTAAATTCTTTCACAAATTCCCTTTATGACCTGCACAGACAATCTCCACAAACATTCTAAACTTTCTTTAACTTTTGCCCTGCCTTTCACTTTAACCATTCTGTTTCAAGACAAAATTTATTACACAAGATTCTTTCTTTACACAATGCCATTCTCCTTTCTGTCTAATTTCTCTTACTCTCAAAAACTCACTTCCCACAAAACAGGATCCCAGTTTACCATGAAGTCACCCATTCACTCAGCCAAACTGATAATTAGAAGGTTTAAAAGG
>CAUYON010025505.1:0-23153 GCA_963573935.1 Arctocebus calabarensis | reverse complement strand
GGAAGGGACTGTATTCATTCGTTTCCTGGCCAAGGAACCCATACACCTCTATATACCCTGAGACTAAAGGCCTAAAGGAGGAGATGGGGAAAGACCGGGAGAGAAACGGAGAGAGCTTCCCTCTCCCCACTAGAATTCTCTCCCTCTACCAGGAGCCTTAGTGTTTTCTGTATTCTTTTCTGTGAATAAATTCTGTCTTACCATTAGGGAGTGAGGGGAAATAATGTAATGAAGAATAATAAAATACAGGTTAATTGAAAAATAAAATAAAATAAAATTCTTACAGTTGTAAAAAAAATTAGTGACATTAAGCATTTTTCATATGTTTATTCATTTGTCTTCTTTTGAAAAATGCTTCTGTTTGTGTATTTTTAATGAGGTTGTTGTTTTTTTCTTACTGATTTGCTTGAGTTCTTTGCAGATTCTAGATATTAACACTAGACTCCAACGCAAACTTCCAAAAATGAGCTGGGAACATCCTTCCATCCCACACAAAGATCATCCAGCACTGACTCAAACAGTGGCGATCACAGAGGAATGGGTTAAAAGAAAACACCTGTTCTATAGGCTCTTGGTGAACCTGCTGCTCACCTGTTTGGTCAACATTCCAGAGTAGGACACAAAAGCTCTGACTAGGGTCCTCTACTTTCCCTAACTAAACAGAAAGTTCCCAGCAAAGGAGAACACAATCCCAATGATCCAGAGCTGAGGCAAGAGTAGCCAGAAGAGGGGAAAGGAAAGGAACCCTGGCAATATGAAAAACAAAATACTTTTATGCCCCCAAGGGATCACAACGGATCTACAGTAGTGGACTTCAACCACAAGGAAATTACTGAGCACCTGTTGGGTCCACTCAAGGTCTTCAAGAGGAAAGGTGTGAGCCCCACTCCCTGTGGAAACCTGACTGGAGAGTGCACCAGCAGAGGGGAGGTGGTCACATTTGAAAGTTTGGTTCAATCAGCACTCTCAGCTACAGTGAGTGGGAAATGGCTAGAAAAGGAAAAAAGTCTGAATGGTAAAGAGTTGGCACTCTGGCCTCTCTGGTCCCTCTCCCTGGAAGGAAACCTGCACAGAAGTCCAAGTTCTGGTATCACACAGGTTTTCCAGAGTTCCCTGCTATCTGGACAGGAGTTGGGAACTGCCTGTATGGGGACAGGTGGTATAAAAACCAAGAGACTGGAGCTCCCTGCAGTAGCTGAAGGGATGCTAAGGGAGAAGCAGTGGAAAAGGACAGCCTTTTCCACCCCAGGCCTTGCTCACAAGGGAGGTATGGGCCCCATAAAGGGCTGGAAGCCTGATGCTTTCTTTTTTTTTTTTCTTGAGACAGAGTCTCACTTTGTCACCCTTGGTAGAGTACTATGGCATCATAGCTTACAACATAGCTCAAAGTCTTGTGCTTAAGAGATCCTCTTGCCTTAGCCTCCCAAGTAACTGGGACTATAGGTGTCTGCCACAACTCCCAGCTATATTTAGAGACAGGATCTCGCTCTTGCTCAGGCTGGTCTAGAACTCCTGAACTCAAGCAATCCACCCATTTCAGCCTCCCAGAATGGTAGGAGTACAAGCAAGTGCTACTTCGTCCAGCTGACTTTATTTTTGAAGAAGGTCCCAGATTGGCTGTTGCAGCAATGCTTGAGTTCATGAGAGTGGAAATCTTCCGGGCAACTCACGTGCCCACTAATCATGGAGGTGTGTGGGAAGGAGAAACAAAACCCCCTATGTACCCTTTCACTGGACTCTGAGCTTTTCTGGGGTCGATTGTTGCTAATAGCTTTTTCTTTCTTACTATTCTGCTTCACAGTTTCTTTCTGCGATGCAGGCTCTGGCACTTTTTCCCTTTCAACTACACTTGAATTGTGCCCAAACCAACCTCTCCTTCATCTGAAATGCTTTCTTCCTTCAGGGATGATATGGCAACTGATGAGTCTAATCAGCCATCTTGGGGTTACCCCCCTCAGACCATTTTCTTTAAAAATAATAAATAATATGTTAAAATTCAAGTATCCTATTTTACTTCTCATTTTCTGTTTGTGTGTGTTCCCACTGCATTTTGTTCCTCTGTACTTCTTTTTGTGCCTTCCTGTGGGTTATCTGAAGATGTTTTAGAATTTCATTTATTTCTATAATGATTTCATTTCTCTTTTCATATGGTTTAGGATATACATACTAAATACTGAATACTGTCTACTAATATCTATGTTTTACTATTCCAAATGAAACATTTATCATCATTTAAACCCCTTGCCCACTCCCATTTATGAGATTGTGGTCTTAAATGTCATCCTACGTACAGTGAACAACACACCCAACAATATTACCTACTAACAACAACAAATAATTTTATATATAAAATTACAGATAAAAAATACATTAAAAATATAATTTTTTCCTTTCAATGATCAAAGATAATTTTTAAAAACTCAAGAGAAAAAATAATAGTTCATTTTATTTTCTTATGTATTACACTTTCTATTGTTATTTCTGGATTCTTGATGTTCTGAGCTCTTTTTTTTTATCTTATTTTTTATTTCTAAAGAATTTCCTTTGACAAATTCTCTTAGTTTTCTTCATCTAGGAATGTTTCTATTTCACCTGTATTCCTGGGAGATACTTTGGTTAGATATGAAATTTTGAGTTGATAGTTAATTTTTAAAAATTGCTTGAATGATGATATACCACTTTCTTCTGGCTTCTGTGGTTTCTGCAGAGAAACTTACTATCATTCAAATCACTGATCTCCTGTAACTGAGGTGTCTGTCATTTTCTCTGGCTGTTTTCAAAATTTGTTCTTTGTCTTTAGTTTTCAGAAATCTGATTATGATGTATCTAAGGCTGAATTTATTTTGAGATAAATACTTGAACTTTTGTTTGAGATTTGCTGAGTTTGTTGAATCTCTTGCTTTATGTTAACTAAATTTGAGAAGTTTTCAATCACTTTTTCTTCAAATATTTTCTCAGCCCTTCATTCATTTTTGTTGTTGTTGTTTGTTTGTTTGTTTTCAAGACAAGATCTTACTATGTTGCCCAGGCTGGTGAATTCCTGAACTCATGGGATTTTCCCACCTCAGCATTCAAAGTAGCTGAGACTACAAGCATAAGCCACAATGCCCAGCTCTCCGTTTGTTTGGGTTTGTTGTTCTTGTTAGTAGGTCTTCACTCTTTCCCATATCCTGTAGAGCTCCAATGACACAAATATTAGATATTTTGTTATTTTCCCACAGGTCCCTGGAGTTCTGCTTAGTTTTTAAGTTATTTTATCTCATTTGTTCAGATTGGATATTTCTATTGATATACCTTCAAATTCATCTAACATCTCTAATCTGCTATTATACTCATCTAGTGAATTTTTTATTTCAGTTATTATATTTTTCAGTTCTAAAATTTCTATTTTGTTCTTTATCTCTCCTATTTCTTTGCTGAGACTTTCTACTTTTTTCATTCAAGAGTGTTCGCCATTGCTTGTTGGAGCATTTTCATACAGGCTTGTCATATAATTCCAACCTCTGTGTCATCTTGGCATTGGCATGTGTTTGTTGTCTTTCCTCATTTGAGTTAAGATTTTCCTCCCCCATTGTATAAACAATGATTTTTGATTGATTCTTGAACATTTTGAATACTATGTTAAGAGAATCTGGTACTTTAAAAAATCTTATGTTTTAGGAGGCAATCAACCCTGAACACATGGCTTTCCAACTTATATGAACTGTGGTTGCAATGTCAATTTAGTTTTTAAAGATTTTACAGTACTCTTTTGGCCTGCCTTTTTTTTTTTTTTTTTTGTGCTTCACAATCTGAAGCCTGGGTGGTATTACACACCATATCTTAGTTCTAAGAATTCTGGTTGTATTAATTCTAGCAGATTTATGCACATGAGCCATTTTTTTCAGAACAGGGAGGGGAGCAATCTAGGATTCTAATAATAAAATTGAAACACACTGTTATCTAACTTTCTCCTCATTATAATTCTCTCTCACCCTCAGTATCTAGTAGTTTGTTACTTCTGCTTAGTGCCTAATCCCATTTTAAATCCTCAGTAACTTTATGTGGTTATTGAATTCTCTACTGGACAGTGCAGATATAAAAATTTTCCATCATTTCATGAAGATCTATTCTATATAAAACTTTTCCTTTCCTAAGTCTAAATCCTTCCTTTTTCTTCTAAACATGATAAATTATAGAAAGAAATAAAATTTATAAAGAAAAAATAGATGGAGAGAGTGAGAAACTATTATAAAATCTAAAACATAAATACAAAAACAAAAGTGATAACAACAAAAGACATTAGAGAGAAATTGAAAATACTCAAATAGAATAAATCTTAATCAAATCAAAGCCAAGGGCAGGCTCCTTTCCATAAGCTCCCCTTGCTGTTTCTAGTATTTAGATTGCTTCAAGTGTCAGAGACCAGAATATTTTTTACAAAGCTGTTCTTCTAATGCAGTAAATTTTGCCTTTCTATTATCATTCCCTTACCTCATTCTCTGCAGTTAAATGAACATATATAAGCAGGATTTTAAAGGGCAAAGAACACTTTAAACATTGTGAAATTAAAATTTTGCTTCAAAACAATGTGGACACAATAAAAGACACATATGTGTAGGGTAAGGCTAGCTTCCTTGATACTTTTAGGCTTGTGACAGTTAACAAAAATCAAGCCCCTATAGATACTTTCGGTTACTGGAGTTTTACTCCAACCAAGGCTCTGATGAAACTGTAATTCACTGATATGCTGATCTCTGAGGAAGAATCATTGTGTATCTCTGCCATTATTCATCCTTTAGTTTATGGGCAAAAGTGAGAAAACCTAAATACAGTCCTGAAAGCAGGTCAAAGTATGGGGGTCAAGTAAAGAATCAAAGGCAGCTTAAGAGGAAGAGAAAAACTTTGATAGGGGAAAGACTACCGGTCCAAGAAATAGAGAAAGAGGCAATCCTGAGGACAGTGGGGAGATTGGATTAGTGAAGTGAACATGGCAGTGATAATAGGGCCAAAGATATTTGGAGACTAATCTCACAAGGGTTCCTTTCTAGAGACTTTCTGGAGGCAAACATTGAAGGATCAAAATGCTTAGGACAAAAGTTGTCCTCTTCAGAGCAATCCAAACAATTGGTTCTCATAAAATTTCCCAAAACTAGGGTTTTCCTTTCCTAGCACACAACACAGTAAAAAAATATTCTAAAAGGTGTCTTCTCTTCTTATACCTTATATCAAAATTTCTCTAAAATCCTCACATTTTACCTCAATGCATCTCCACCCTTGTCATCAGAACATACGGAGGACATAAAGCATTATACCTGTCACATGGATATTTTCACTACCAACATCATATTTAAAATATAATGGAATCTAATTATTCAATGAGAAGATTTTCAATCCAAATATGATTTATGAAAAGGAAACAAGGCCAAACAGAAATGAAAGAGACATGCAGGCCAAGATGAAAAGCCTTACTGTGGTATGGTTATTAACAGGTCATAGAAGAAACCTAATAATAGTTTTCAGAATTTTTTTCCAAAATGTCTCCAGGGTGTGGTACACAAGTACCAAAGACTGGGCATATGAAACCAAGTAGGAATGTCTGTTCTGTTATTTTGTAGTTCCATTATCCTGGAAGAATGACATTTTCAGCTTCAATAACATGAAAGAAATCCTAATTCCTGTCTTGCAAAGTCATTAATAGGATTAAATGAGATAGTGTGTGTAAAGTGCTTAGTATAATGTGTGGCATAAGCTTGGCCACAGTGAATGTCACCTTTCTTCCTTGCTTCTCTCCATCCTGTGATACCATCACTTCTTCTGGGCCTTCTCCAACCTTCCTGCCATCCTTCCTCCATGCTGCTGGCCAGGTACCCTCTTCTCGTCTCAGCTCCACAATCTCTTAAATAAAACCTCACTTGCTACAATCATCCTGTGTTTCATAATTGGACATTAATTGTGATTAATTACAATAATGTATTTCGAGAAAGTGCCTTAGTGAAGTGACCAGTCTGGTTCATGACCAGCTTTGTGACTCCTGCAGTTCCCTCACTTGTCCACTAGGTTTGGCAGTTAACAGTTGTCTTGAATTTACTTTATTAGGCTAACTCGTCATTCGTGTTGATTTTACAGTGTTTATCTTTATTCCCAATTATTCCAACCCACAGAAAGAGAGCAAGTTCCTTAATACAACGGCGCATGACGTTTCAATTTTCACATGAGTCACACTTGATAGGAATACATCCTTTTGTCTTGGGCTCGGTGCGTGCTGCAAATCAAAAGAGGATGGGAAGAGCTTTGTGCACGTAAACAGCAGCAGCACATTGTTAAGTTGACAGTATGGAAGAAGCTGAAGCTTTTCAAAGTCTGTGTAAGAAATAAAACTAGGAAGAATCATTTTACACCCCTGGGAAGGATTTACTGGTTTATAAATATGATAAACCTTTCTTAATACTGATGCTTTGAACTGGCTGAGCGCCTTTCAGCAGCGGATTTCGAAGCACTTCACTAGCAGTAAGCCTCAGGACCCTCGGGATGGAGGTATTATTTCTACTAGGTAAATAGATGCAAGGAGTGACTTGCTTAAGAACACGGAATAAGTCCCATGGAGCTTATATCACAAGAACCCAGACCAAATCTAACCTCTAGGCTACTCTTGTCCCACACAGTTACTGTGTAAAAGAAAAACAGTGATTTGAAATGTACACTCCATTGAGCATGAAGGATGCATCCCTTGCCACCTGTTTTAACATGTTTTTGAAGTTTTTACACTGGCAGGATTCACAGGTGATTAGTTCTGAGCATCTTTTGTTTAAAGTGTCTCGTGTAGGGGATGAGAGAGCTCAGATGATCAACGGCTTAGTCACTACTTGAGGTTCCGTCTAGTTGGATGGTGACCCCTAGGGAATATTTCAATGCTGGGAGAGGTAAGTATGTTGATTACCTTAACCCCGTCTTGAGGCAAGGTAAAGGTGGTTGCCCTAAAGTGAAAAGTGAGGGAATATAGATCAGGCTGTTTGGGTTGTAAGAGAATCCCACGAATCCCCTTAAAGTTGGAAGGAAGTACAGAAGAGTAGAATCTTAGAAACAGAAAATGATCTTCCTTTCAGTATAACAAGTTTAAAATGTAGGCCACCTCCACTGGAAGAATGGACAGAAGAAGCACGTAGGGATTGGGAATGAAAAATGAATGAGCAAGCACATTTCAGGAGAGGTGTGTAAATTCACTGGACCAGGATGATGTAAGGAAATAAGCAACCGGGTGATTGTGAGTTGTTGGGAAGATGATTTTATCACAGTAATATCCTAAAGAATAAAATACAATAAACATCCCTGGATTCTAAATGGAAATTTGTATCCATTTGCTTATCTGGTTTAGGTGTAACGGGTCAAAAATATTTGTAAACCATTAATATGAAGGTCAATAGGAATATTATTATAAACACTCCTGCAATAACATTTAAACTGTCAAAGGTGATAAATGAAAGCATAATTAAATATTTTTACTTATTCAGAGCACTGCACTAATTAAGGCTTTTCTAACACCCCTGTCCTATTTCTAAATACACAAAAACTTTCTGAGATAAACATATAACCACCATCCAAACTTTATCATCTAAGACAGCGGTTCTCAGCCTGTGGGTCGTGACCCACAGGAACTGTATGAAAGGGTCACGGCATTAGGACGGTTAAGAACCCCTGACAGAGAACATCACCATCAAAAACTTTTGGAGACAAATGTGTGTGGTATAACTTCCAGCTGAACTTCATCATCAGCTTCAGCAGCAGTGAGGTCACTTTCTGTTTTTTCTTTCCTTTCTTTCAGCTTATAAAATCTGGGAACAGGAAGGTGTTGACTTGGTGATGTTAATAGAACAATGATGCATACTAAGGATGTCCCTCGCTCTAAATGTTGCCCACAGCAAGGAAACATTCCTGCAATAATATTTAGAAAGCTGGTGCTTTCATTTTTGTATACCCAAATTATTTTTCTTGTGTTTTTTTTTTTTGCAATTCCTTAAAGAATTAAGGATGAATTGGCATTTTGGTTAAAGCAGAAACAAGGCTCACAGAGCCAGGCAAGACCACGCAACACCTGCTCAATCCACTCCCAGTTTTGAGGGAGGTGGGGAGGAAAGTACACTTTGATAATGCCTTTGCAAAAGGGACCTTATCTAGAGACAATCTCACTTGCAATTCTATACAACATCCTGTTGTGCATAGAACATTTTTGTCTGTCTTACTATACGAACTACACATTTAGGGTTTAAGTTTCCTTTTTATCAGGCAACAGAGAAAACAGCATTGTCTTCAATAGAGATTTGTAGCATTTGACTCCTCCCTTCACCATGAACTCCCTCTAGGAGAAAGTGATACACACAGCCATGGTTTCCATACTTGTTTCCCAGTACTTTATGCTCCAGTATATAACAGACAAAATATTTATTAGTATATTTATTTCATACAATTACCATGTAACATTGATGTATTCTAAAATCAATCATTGACTACAACTAGTATTTTGATTTACAAAATAACATGAAATCAGCCTCAATATTTTATCTTTTGCTATATTTTGTTTTAGTGGTACAGTATTGAGAAAAAATCCTAAATCAACCATGCAGGTTTACAATTGGTGGAACTTTTGAACAGCTCTCTTTGTAATCTCGTCATCAATTAAATATCTTTTTAAAAAAGTGAGTAGGAACATTTCATTTCAAAAATGGAATTACCAACAATATATAACAATTACTCCTTCTTTTTCATCAATATGAAGGGAGTAAGAAAAGCCCTCAAAATTACAGTAAATGTCCCAAATTATATAGAACAAGATAGCTTACCATTTATTACTGCACAGCAGTACAATTTTGCTGGGAGCTGTGTTCTGATAGGCTCCTGGGCTTGACCTGGTATTTCATTGAGCACAACATACATGTGACAATTATACAGTATTGCCTGAGTAGATGTGAGAAGCTCTGAATTTTTAAAGAACTTTTCAGCACCATTATATTCATAATCACTGACACATTTAGGAGAAGTGAAACTATTTATACAAAACAGGAATAGCTGTGTTCTATACAAAAATGAGTTAACATACAAGACATCAGTGGCATCTAAAGAGTTAAACTTAATATCTAGCACATTGAACATGTTTGCCATTTCTCTTCTTTTTTCAATAGTTAAAGTATATCTCTAGAATAAAATACAACCCAAATATTTGAGGGTCCGTGAAGAGTTTTGCAGAATTCCTCTAGTATCTTGCACAGTCCCTGGAACAGAATAGGTATAAATGTATGTGGAATGAGTAATAGATTTTTGTTCAAAACTCATTGGCACAATCTAGCAAAAGTTTCTCAGTCTTCTCAAGGGGAGGTAGAATAGAAATCTAAGCCATTCTGCACTGTTAGCTACCCTTGTACTTCTCCTTTAAAGTTTATATGTCACGATGGAGGTTTTTGGATGGGTAATTGGAGGTCTGTATTAATATCCCAATATTATAACTCAAAAATCAAGACAAAACAACACTTAGAAGGACTGTTAATGAGTAAGGCATGGAATTGCAATTTACAAAGCCCATTCTCTATCTCACTGTTCTTGCCACTCTCCGCCTCTCCCTCCATTTCCTAGCTCCCCCATGAATTGAAAGCACTACATACAATTTTATAATTTAAAGCCTAGTTGGATTTTAGAGTTGGCCAGTAAAAGCCACCAGGGCTAGAAGCTGCACTTGTTCCTATATAGAAGGATTGAAATAATAATGCCCATTATGTAAACAATGTATACTGCATGATAAATAATATAAATATATAATATATCTACATATCGTATGTGTAGAGTAAATTAACGAAGGCTTGGATTTAAAAACATTTCTTATTAGAGCATTTCACAGTAAGAAAACTTTCCTATTCAGAAATAAGCATTCTTTCCTCTGTCACTTTTTATTTAAAGACAGTTAAAGACTGGAATATTTTTGCTCTTATTCCTCTAGAAAAAGTGTGCTAAGCAAATAAACACAGAGTACGAGCATGACCCTGCTGATAATTTTGCTAAAGCTCTAAAAAAATCATCTGTGTTGCGTAAGTAAGACTGAAGACAATAGCAAAGGATCAGGGCTTCTCAGCACACAATGGTCGGCTTTGTACAGTGGATGTTTTCTTTGGGGTTTTTTCCTCTTCGATAGAGTGGTAACAAAAGTAGAGCTTTCCCACTTTGTCCCAGGCATGGGGGGTTTAAGTCTATTGAGGTCAACTTTGTGCCTTATCTCAGCCTTTCACGATGGGCCACTTAGAAGGGAAGGCTCTGCTTCATTGGTCCCTGGGCAGGAAAGAGGGGCTGCAGTGGGGACAAGGAACAGGTCTCTGCTTAAACTGATCTGACAGCTTTGCGTGAAAAAGATGTTTATCCCTGTCTATGGCATATCTCTTCTCCCCTTATAATTCCCGTAGCTGATGTTACTTTTTAATAGCAAGTCTGATTGTCTGAGAAGGAGCTATGTTGTTCAATGCCTTGGAAAGTAATGGGAAGGGTGGGAAACCTTCAGAAATGCTATCTGCAGAAGAGTTTCTTCATTTTAGAATCTACAAAGCAGATTCACTCTGTATGTGTGCTCGCTCAAGCACATATATGCAGTATATATAATGTGAGAGCTGCTTGAATGGATAACTTGATTTAAAGAATTAAACCTTTTTCTTTATATACTTCTGCAACTTTTTTTGTACACTGAATATATTGTAAAATTAATATTGATTTTTTTTTTTTTTTGCAGTTTTTGGCCAGAGCTGGGTTTGAACCCGCCACCTCCAGCATATAGGGCCGGCGCCCTACTCCTTTGAGTCACAGGCGCCACCCAATATTGATTATTAATATAGTAGGACCTCCATAGTTGACCACCTCCTTAAAGTGACCTAATTTTCATAGACCAGATATTCACCACCTGTACATATCAGCACAGTAGGCCTAGTTCCTTATGTTGACCACCTCTGTATGGTTGACCAGTTTGTTGTTCAGAATTATATTCTAGTGTCACTCTTTGTGGTGTAATAAATGCAGAGAATCCCACTGTGTTTGAGTTTGAAAAATACTATAGAAAACACCAAAAATACTTGTGATCTACTTTTACTTTTACCATTGACACTATCATTGTAGTAAGAAAAGAAAGGAATCTTCTGAGCAGAGTTTAATTTTAAAAAGGATGCAGGGTATCTTTTAGAAAGATTTTCTTAATCACATGGATTAATTCTGACTTTCAACTTCAGATAAAAAATAGGATATCTCATAAGAAGGATTTGCAGCGTGGAGGGAACGTTTTGCCAACCAGGAAAGGCTCCCAGGGTCTAAGTTATTAAAGTTACATTTATTGGTGATTATGTCTATTTCCTGTATAAAATGAAATTTCAAAACAAATGTTTTAAAATGTTGAGAAGTCAACTAAATGGCATGGTTTTTAGAAATATGAAGAAGTGGCCATCTTCAAAGGGCCTCATATGGCTTGGCAAATTGAATAAAAGGAATCTAAGGGCTTAATATCAACCCCTGAGAAACACTGACCCAGTTGTAGCCACCCACCCAATACACACACATGAGTACACAGCTGGGGATACACAGCTTTAGCCCCATCAAGGGGCTCTTGTGATGTTTTAAAGCAAGTAACTAGAGTTTGAGCCACTGTGGCTGTCCCTAAACCTTCTGGAGTGGATCAAGTCTGTATAATTCTCTACAGCCCCTTCTAGTTGGTTAAGATGTGCGAGATGCCGTGCGTAATGGAATGACTTCATCATCGGCATCTCACACGAGCCACTTCAAATAGAAAAAAATAATAATAATTCTCTTGAGAATAAGATATACTAGAAATTAGCCCCACCTTTACAGGAATATAGTGTGTAACCTTCTTCTGGACACTGATAAATCAAAACAGTGGACCACAGCTGCTCCATCAGCCCTGCCACCTTCAGGAGAAGGGGCGATTATACTACAAAAGAGCCTCCAGCTGCTGCAGAGCCGGGTACTTTGCCGCTGGGGATGGAGTTTTGAGTTTTGGTAAAAGTAAATATTGACATTAACAGCAACTCTGCTAAGCCTTGTACAAGTACACAGACAGGTTTCATCTTATAAAATACATCTTCAAGAAGTGGCAACAAAAATAACGTAAACCAGAAGGAACACTTACACCGATCTGTACCTGCTACCCACCCAAGTACTCATTCTGGTACAGTTAGAAAATAATAAAATCCATGGCATGACATGAAGGTAACACAGTCAGCTAGTTGGCTGATTTTTCCACTGTTCAATTTGTTTGGGGTGATGCTGTAGAAATACAACCACAGCCCACCCCCCCCAAGTCACTACAATAACAAAATTCAAATGAAAAGATGGTCCAACAGTACACAGTGACAATGACCATGATACATATGCTCTTGATACTCACTCTTTATTCCAACCAAACACATCTCAGTGAAAACTAGATACAATTTGACATTAGTAAATTGTTACTAGTGAGCCATTGGTTGGCAGCAGGCAAGAGAGATACTATCCTTCCTTTCACCTCAAAGGAGTAAGGTGAATTTTTTGGATTAAGAATTGACTTATACGGCTTGGCGCCTGTGGCTCAACGGATAAGTCACCAGCTACGTACACCTGAGCTGGCGGGTTCGAATCCAGCCCGGGCCCACCAAACAACAATGACGGCTGCAACCAAAAAATGGCCAGGTGTTGTGGCGGGCGCTTGTGGTCCCAGTTACGTGGGAGGCGGAGGCAAGAGACTCACTTGAGCCCAGGAATTGGAGGTTGCTGTGAGCTGTGATGCCACTGCACTCTGACAGCTTGAGGCTGTGTCTCAAAAAAAAAAAAAAAAAGAATTGACTTATAGAAAGCACTTCCCTATCACTAATAGTTCAGCAACTTTTTAAAATTTCACTCTCCTTCCAAAACTATGTTCAGTATCATGCTAAACCACAGCATTTTCTTGATCTGAGAGTGCTCACCAAAATCAAGGCCCAAACAGACATTTTTTGGTAAGCTTTGTTACCCTCCTTCTGAAGAAGACTTTATTAAGCAAAGCCCACAACTGGCCATGGGATTGTTTCCTGCTCAAGCACACAGCTCTGGCTTTGCCCTGCCTGTCCTCTCGTCCTTTCTTCTCTCTGCCTATTGGAAGAGAACTTGGCAACATCCCTCCTCCTCATGTCCACTAGGAGGATAGCATTCTCTCAAGATAATTTCCTCTACCTGGAATACTTTTCCCTCAACCTGTTGGCTGTTTTGCTGCACAAATATCCCTCAGTTATCATCAAGAATTTCCCTGATCATTCTCTATAAACCAACCCACCAACACCATTTCTTTATTTTTATGTTGCATTATTCTTCCTCCCAGCCCTGACTTGCTAGGTTTGCTTGTTGGGTGTTCCTTCCAGACTAGAATGTCCTTGTGGGCAGGATGTTGCATTTTTTGTCCAATGCTAGATCCTGCAGTATATGGAACCATGCTTAGAAAATAGTATGCCCTTATGAGATATTCATTTTACAAATAGAAAAATGAATGATAAGAGGCATTTGCCTTGTCTCAAAAAAATTGAAAGAAATTGGGTCATTTATTGGGTTTTTATTGTGAGTTGTTCTCAGACTTTGTATGTGGCCCAGAGACAGGGCATTGAAACCGAGGATCTGGGGGAATTCCCTTTAGGCTATTGGAAGGTCCAGGTTTGGCAAGTGATTGGCGAAGGGATGACATCCCCACTAACTGTGGCCTGATCACAGGATTAAAACCCTTAGTCTGCATTCAAAATTGTCTGGAGAATGGCTTTACCTTACTTTCTAGCCTTCCTGGTCTTGAGGTAAACATATACATTCTCAGCCAAACTGAGAATGAGCTTTTTTGTGTGTGTGACAGAGTCTCACTCCGTTGCTCAAGCTACAGTGCTATGACATCAGCCTAGCTCACAGCAACCTCACACTCCTGGGTTCAAATGATCCTCCTGCCTCAGCCTCCAGAGTTAACTAGGACTACAGGCACCTGCTTTAATACCCTACTAATTTTTCTATTTTTAGTAGAGACAGGATCATGCTCTTACCCAGGCTGGTCTTGAACTCCTGAGCTTAAGCAATCCTCCCACATCAGCCTCTGAAAGTCCTAGGATTATAGGAGTGAGCATGACTGAGACTGAGCTATTTTCTACCAGATGTGTTCATCCTAAATCCCACACTGTGTTCTGGTTATGACATTTTCAAATGCTCTTTCTACCCCTCTCATCCTTCCCAGCACCCCTTAACCATCGCTACACATCTAAATTCCATCTCCCCCATCCGTCAAGACCTCCTCTAGGAATCCTGCCTTCCACAAAAATCTTGGCATGCTCAGCATCACCGTCACCACCCTGGCTGGAGCAGATCTCTCCTCTCCACTCTGGCTATTTAATATCTTCTCCCCTATTGCAGTGCCACCCTCTACTGTGTGTTCAGAGGCTTTGGTTTTTTGTTTTTATTTGTGTTTTCATACAAGTCTTAACTTTGCTGTTAGACCGAGCACAAAGCATCTTTTTACTCTTGTGAACCTGAGTTTACAAGCTCGAAGTCATCCTTGCTGGCAGTGATTCCTAATTGCAGGCTCTTACTCCATGATGGAAAGAGGCTGGAGTGGGGGCATTGAGTATCTGATTCCAGGGTGGGGAGAATGGAGGTGCGCTGGCCCCTTGTTACCCAACCCTTCAATTTGGGACACCCTAGATAACCTTCCTATGTTTGAGATTCACAAGAGTAGACTAGAAACAGCATTATGTGCTATTCACCACCATATCCCTTATAGCAGGGGTCCTTAAATTATGGCCCATGGGCCACATGCAGCGATGTGAATTGTATTTGTTCCCATTTTGTTTTTTACTTCAAAATAAGATATGTGCAGTATGCATAGGAATTTGTTCATAGTTTTTTTTTTTAAGCTATAGTCCAACCCTCCAGTGGTCTGAGGGACAGTTAATTGGCCCCCTGTTTAAAAAGTTTGAGGACGCCTGCCTTATAGTATCCAGCACAGAGCTGTGAATTTTCTGGGTACAGAACAAATGTTCAATGAATGAATGAATGAAGGCATTCATGGGCAACCTTTCTGTTACCTCATACCTAGCACCTCCTTGATCCCAGGTTTGAAACACACATCCTTAAGACATGCCATAAAGCACCTTCATCTTTAATCCTTATTCCCCTCCACAGCCACCCACGCCCTCTGACCAGGCATTTATCTCAGGGCACAAAATGCCATTTGCCCGCTGATCAAAGGCTGTGGGAATGGGCGGCAGGCACAGCTGCACTCAGATCCTGCCCACACCCTTCCTGTTTGCAACAGCCCACCCCAGGGGCTATTATGTTCTCAGCAGGCTCAGCAGGCCCCTCCTCCATCCCCTCATTCCCGGGTCCTTGCAGACACTCTGTGGGACTGAAGGGGCAGCCCCTGGCCATGGAGCCTGCTCTCAGCATTTCATTGTCCCCAGGCAAGGCACAGATAGCTAGCCAGACGCTCCTTTCCCCTTTCCTGGGACTCTGATAAGGCAGTAAAAACAGTTCTCTATTTTCCTGCACAAAAGCCGACTCAGAAGAATTGGGTGGAACAAAACTGATAACCAGTCAGAATTTGTTGCTTTTTGAAAAGAAATGTGGAGGGTGGGGGGATGAGGGAAGGCTAAGAGCTTTGAGTTTCTGCTCTGGGGTGTAAAAGTCAACCACAATGTCCTTTTGCCAGCCTTAGAGCCTCATTTCATTTCGGTAAAAGAAAATGCTTTCCTTGGGTCAGAGGGCACCAGTGACTCCTCCTGAGATGGGCTTGGCCACCTGAGAGCCTCGTGTGACCCACTTGCTCAGCGTGCGGCTGTGGAGGTCAGAATGAAGGGAGAGAGAGGACGGTGAGGATGCCTCCTGCACCTGATTCATCCGCTGTCCTCGGGCTTCTTATCCTTACCTGCCGGGTCGATTTTGTCTGGTAACGTGTTTGACTTGGTGTGAGGAGAGTCCCACAGACTCCCCATGCTCTCGGTTTATTCTGAGTGTCCCTCCTCAGGAACTCTTTAAAGAAACAGTCTGGAGTGTACAAGTTACTTTTCAAGAGAAATCTTTCCGAGACACAGTTGGGGTTTGGTAAATGCAGAGGTTAAAAAAGAAATTGTGTGAAGGAATGGAGGATCACCATTTCCATCTGGAACTGAACAAACTGATGAAAGAGAGAAAGACAACTTCAAAAACTGTTCCCTGCCGGAAGAACATTGAACTGAGACTGGTGCTGGCCTCTCGCTGCCACCACCAGCTCTAGAAACTGGTGCAATTAAAGGAATCTTCAGCCCTCATCCGAAAAATAAGAGTGTCTCCTGGAGCCAATTTAAGGAAAATAAATGGTCTGGGGCAGGGTCCCAATATTGGTATTCTTTTCTTAAGCATCCGACGTGATACTCATGTACGATCAGGGTTGACAATCATTAACCAAGTTCATTTCCATGGTGTGTCTCCAGGTTCTAAGATTTTATTGTCCAAGTTTCCCTATGAATCTCTGTCACTTATCCAAAGTCTTGATTTGGAGGTCCTCACTAGTCCCTAAGTCTTTCTGGAATTGATGGAAAAAGAAATCCACTGTTACTTCCTTTCTCACTCCTGGAACATAAGAACAAGTGGTTGAGTATTTGCTCACTCACCCAGCAAGCCAGTTTACAAGCCACATAAAGGTTCTTGGAGAATTAAAGCAGCACCATATTCACAAGCTTAACTTACCCAAGAAAATATATTAAACTCAATTGAAATAGTAGCAGTGAGAACAGGACACAGAAGTAAAGCAATCTTACTTGGGAATTTAGACTCTCACCCATTTTTTGTCACAAACACGGCAACATTGAACAGGTGCAGCCCTCCAATCACAGATTGTGATGTGCCTCCTCTACTTTTCTGGACAAACAGAAAAGCTAGGTTTTTCTAGTTAGATCATCGTCTTTACAAATCTCCCTATCTTAGATTTTTGCTCACAGTGTTTAAGTTCTGATCTCTCATTTCCCCTTACTCCTTTTGGCATCGAGCTTCCTGGTCAGAGTTTCTGAGATCCATATTTCTTTTTTCACACTGGAAGTGTTCATTTTTGCTTTTGAGAGCCTCCTCCATCACGGAGAAGTCTTCAGAGGGGCTCTTTGTGACAGTAGCCTACAGGCATCACCAATTCTCAAGTGGTTTTAAAATCAAGTATGCAGCTGAGTAAATAGAAGAGGAACAAACAAAGCACAAAATTAAGTAAAATGCCAAACATCTCATACAAATGGAATAGTTAGGCAATACAAGCACAAGATAAATATAATTATGTTAACTTAGATCTTTAGTATAAAATCTCAGGAATAGCAAAGGAGTCTATGAGTGTTATAGGACCCGATGGATGCTCTCTTCAGCATCCTAAGCATCCAGCCAGCCCGCATCTGCCTATACACCCAGCGAGGGAGTTCACTAAGGCCTTCTATTCCAGTTTGATCTATTTTGATTAAATTCCAATTGAAGTCAAATATCAAATTAGAAGCACTGCGAATAATCATGAAGCCCCAAAGAAAACATTAGCTCATAGCATGAAATAGAAAAAAGCATAAATGAGAAGGAAGGTCATAGAATGGGGCACAGTGATCTGAGACATTTATGAATTTCCCTTAGGATCACTTCAGTCACTTTTGAAACTGCGCATTCACGTGGACTTTCCATGTCCTCTCCTCGGGAGGACTGAGAGGATACATCCCCGTTCTGCTGTTAGGTAAAGAAAGAATTGATGCAAATCTCTTCCTAAAGTGAAATTTTTTAATAAGAAATGCATGTTTTGAAGTTCTAATTATTTGGCAAGTGCCCCATCGTGTGTTTAAGTTACTGGTTTAAGTATTTTGAGTCTGTAGGAAGAATCATAATCATGTCTCGTCTTCCTTCCATTTCTGGATTGGCAGGAAAACTAATTTAAAAACAATTAAGATCACAGAGTATCATTTTAGAGCTGATCTTTAAAGACTGAGTTTTAACCTCAGCTACTTTAAATAAATAATAATAAATGTAGATAAAGAAAGTGAAGTTCTTAGGGATAAAGTATAAGCAATTTGCTCCCTGGAATTAGTTTCAGATCTTAATCTATGGGTTTTACTCCTTCAATCTGAAACTATTGTTTCTTAGCTTGTTGTATTAATCAAGGTAGTGAAATCTCACACATATCTTGAGTTTTCGGTATAAATAGAGACAAGTTTATTGTCAAGTGCAATGGGTCCACGTGGTGCTCAAAAATGATTATTTTTTCCAGGACTATATTTTCCAAGATGAAAAAGGAAAGGATAGTATAGCAAATACTTATTAAACATTCACTGTGAGCCTGGGACTGTGCTTAGAGTTCTACATATACAGGGTGGTTCATGTGCAATTTAAAATAGATGACTATTTTATTTTTTATTTATTTTAATTAAATTTTATGACCACCCTGTGTTATCTCCTTTAGAAGAATAGTGATGATTCACTCTCTCTGAAGCCACTTCAGAATACTAAAAAATTGCATCATCCACCCAGCTTTCCAGAGGCATTACGTGTATGTGGCACTTTAAACTTCTCAGAGTACTTTTCATATCTATAATCTCCTTAGAAATCCTGTGTTGCAGATAGGGCAGATATGGTAAACCTGAGAGATGTTGGGTGGAATTGCCCAAGGACAACCAAATATGGAAGAGCAAAGCTAAAAATATAAGCTAAGTCCCGTTTGGTCTTCTGTCCTTATTTATAAAATGGGGAAAATGTATAGGCTGCTTTCAAGTTTCTTTCTCATTTCAAAAGCTCCCCCCTATTAATCCTGTCCAAGATTAAGAGATAATCTGTTATCTTAACTTCCAGAATGTTTAAAAAATTGTTACCATCAATTTTAGGCTCTTCTCCCCTTCAAGAATCTAGACATGGATTATAACTTTAGAAATCCACTTTAATTCCACCAAACTAGACATTTTTGTAGGGAATTGGAGAGAGACATGAGCTAATGTCCCTAAGATTTCTAAATCTCTTTTGGAAGGAGGAAGGAAAGAGAATTTCAACTGGTGGAAATAGAGAGGTCATTAGTAAGTCCAGTTAGCAAGGTCTTCCATTAACTGGTTTTCAGCATGATGTATAAAAGTAACTTGTTACAGGGCTGAATTCTGTAGCAAATTCTATAAGTTTAGGGAACTACAGCAGAGAGGCATGTCCTACCACAGAAGATTTATCTGTCTGTCTGTTCCACATTATTCTTAGTGCTTGTCCAGTGCTTAGCCCAGAGACTGGAGTCAATGATTTGTGGTTTTTAAGAAATAATTGATTAAGTAAGCAAGAAACTATGTTTTAAGTATCAGTAGTGCTATAAATGCATTTATTACTCTTTCAGCAAATATTTATTGATTGATGCTCTAGACATAATTCCTGTCCACATGGAGTTTGTAGTTTACTGAGGGGAGTAGATTAAATGACTAATCACAAAATTAATTTGTGACTCCAGTGGGAGTTGTCCCGTCCACCTAGGATCACTTATTTCTCACATCTGCTTTCAGGCCATCTAGTTGACTACTGATTTTTGAGCAAAGGGTTCCTTCCTACTCCACCACGGGCCACAGACATAGTGTACCAGCTGCTATTTACGAGGACCGCTGTACCTCTGCTTCTTCCGTGAGGGCCTGTGGGAAGATGGAGGGGTATGCACCTGTGTTGGGTACCCCATCACTTACTTTTTCCATAACCTTACCATACAAATTTGTATGCATATGTAGACATCACTGAATGAGCCACATTAAGAGGAATCATAAAAAATGAAGGAAGAAATGTCCAACTATATGCTGTCTATATAGCTCAAGGGGAGATTTCCCCCAAAGTGACACCCTCTGTAAGGAACTGACCCTGTTTGGAATCACATCCTCCAGGGCCAGGCTAGTCCTTCTTTCACCTGAGAGCACCATCTTTAAGTCTCCATCTACCTTTGAGGAAATATGCTTTTATTATTAACATCATATTCAGAAAATAGTAATAGTTTCTCTCTCTCTCTCTCTCTCTCTTTCTCTCTCTCTCTCTCTCTCTCTCTCTCTCTCTCACACACACACACACACACACACACACACACAGTGTATATAACACCTCTGCTGTCTTTTTTGGTGGTGGCATAGGGGGAGAAGACAGTGACCTCACAGGGTAGCCCTGGCCATTCCTCCTGCTCCAGGCCACCTCTGAAGCTGCCTTTGTCTGAATCAATTTTATTAGGGGGCAGGCATGGGATATATCTTCCCAGACTTCCTCCACAGAGAAGCATGAGAGATGGCAGGCATCTCCAGACAGTGGTTCTGCTCCTAACATGCCACCCCAAAATAGTTAGGAAGTGGATAGAAAGCTTTCCTATTGCCCTACCAGAACTCTCCCTGTCCCCATGTCTCCCCATTCTGGAAGAAAAAGCAAGAGAGTGCAGCAAGTGGCCAATAGGAGTGGCCAGGGAAGGCCACTAGCATCAGAAGCCCAAGAACAGGAGATTCGTAGTTGGGAGCAGGAATCCTGGCAGAAAGTAGGAATCCAGGCAGAGAGTTCAACGTACTTTATGTCAGCTCAGTACCTTTACTGAGCACCTGCTGAGCGTAGGCCCTGTGCCAAGGCTGTAAATCTCAGCAAGGGACAAGCAACAAATAATAACCGAGCCTGTGGGCTCTGTCTTGAAGACGGCTCCCAGGCACCGTGGGAATGCAGCCGCAGGGCAACTGGGGAAGCTATCCGGGAAGAGAGGCCGGCCCCTGAACCAGGAGATAAGGAGCAGGGGGGCAGAACTGGGACGTGCCGGGGTGGAGTCGGAGATAGAAATTCAAGTTTTCAAGGAGACCACTGCGTAGGTAATTCCAGATGAGCCAGACTCCAGGGCAGGAGTCATGCGCAGAGCTGGGTGTGTTCCTGCTTTGCGATTAGCGCAGGCGCACAGGGGCACGCGGCTTGCTGCAAACACCCACGTGGGGACAGGGGCATCCCTTGCCAGAGGCTCTAAATGCAGAAGCTTAGTATGTTTTTTGGTTTCCCTCTTGACCTCCCTGCTGCTTCAGACTTCAGGAGCCCTGAGACCTGGACACAGAGGTGCCATCGGCGCCAAGGTCCCTGGCTCTGCTTCTCTGGCAGAGGCCCCTGCCCGGACCACATTCTCCCCTGGGCCCTGGCGCTGCGTCCTCCTGGCTTCACCTTTGTTTTCCGAGCCTGTTCCTCCCCGGGTTGTTTGTGTAAGAAACCCTCTCTCCTGCTTCCTGTGTCTCTGTGGCTTCCTCCCATTGCCATTCTACACTGGGGTACTGACTGCCATTGTTTTTCTTTCTAACCACAATTCCAGTCCCTGGGAATGGCAGGGAGGTGCGGGCGGGTTGGGAACCGCTCTCCAGCCCCAGAATATCACAGTTGGGTGGTGGGAGCGGTTTGCTTGTCAGCCGGGGAAGGAAGAAACTCAGTATCAGGAGACAGTTTCTTGCCAATTAATCCTCAGACACTAAACGAAGACGTGTTCCCAGGGGCGGAGACGGGAGCCGTCTGAAAGCGCGGATAATCATCTTGGCCAGAGGAAGCTGCGACTGTCTCATTTGCTTTCTGACTTTTTGACCTATCCTTTTAGACTAACTGAAAAATAAACTGAGCCTTATTGATAGGCGAGCTAAACAGAGATGCAAACTAGGTGCTGGGCACATACATACCTATTTAGAAATGGAGTTCCTCGTAGTTCTATTCAGTGCTCCAAAGTTACCACTTTTTTTTTCTTTTTTTTTTTTTTTAGTTTGAATCCCAGCTCTGCTATTTTATTAGTTATGTATCATTAAGGGAAAGTTATTCAACATTTCTTGCCTAATAGTACTATTTCATAGCATTATTGTGAGGATTGAATGAATGTGTGAACATACAGTAGAACCTCTGTAAGTTGACCACTCAAGGAGCTATAAGAAACTGGACAACTTACGGAGGTGGTCAAAATAAGGAACTATGGGAACGTGTTGTTACATTCATGTGGTGCATGTTCTGGTGTGAAAATTAGGTCAGCTTGAGGTGGTCAGTGTAAGGAGCTGGTTAAGAAGGGAGGTTCTACTGTCAAGCAGACATATACACAGAGTGCCTGCAACAGGACCTAGTTCATAGAGAGTGCCCAGTGATTATTAGTTACTGTTATTAAGGATAGCATTTAGCATTTTGCCTGGTCTGTTTAGTTGGTATTCAGGAGAAATTTGCTGAAGATTCAATGAATTCATATTTTAGTTAGTACCACTTTTGATCAGACCCACTATTCCCCTGCTTGCATTGAAGTGTAAGATAAACTATTTTTAAGTTTTCCAGGCAGCGTTTCAATCAGACAGGTTCTCCCAGGAGCTGGGATCCTGGCTTGTTTTCTTGAGCACCAGGAGAAGAAACTGAAAAAGCTTGGGGAAAATAGAATAAGGTGCATTTTTATTTAACATCAAAATGCCACTGCCTGGTTTACGCATAGGTATCCAAAAACAAATAGAAGGAACACTGGGGTTCACATCCTATTGAAGGACTAAACCAATAACACATGAGCTTCGTTTGTAACCTGGGGGTTGGGGGGGGTTCATTTTTGGTTTTGAGTAACAACTCCAGCAAAGTGAGCAAGATTTAAAGAGAAGACAACTTAAACTTGGTTTCCCTAAGCTATGTATTGAAAGATATGATTTTGTTGACTGTTAGCCACCAGAAGATGATGGTTCTATTTTGGTAACATTTGTTCCATAAAATGTTCATGGTTTTTTGCCAGCTCTTTTCATTACACTTTTCCCACTAATTATGACACGAAGGGTCACTCATCAAAGAGATTTTGTTTATTTAAAGTTTTTAAGGGCAATGTGGTTACCAGGAACATGTAAACTTCCAGGTTTGTCTCAGAGTAGTAGAGAATTATAAAGCACACATATAAAAGAAACTTATAAAATTTCTTTATTTCAAATAAAGTTGTGGTTTTCATTAAAGGAGTTAAGCCTGCCTGCCCTGTGCCACCCCCACACTACAAAGCTACTTACCTTGGTATACTATTTATTTTTTATTTTTTTTTATATAATTTTATTGAATCATAATTCTGTACATTGGTGCAATCATAGGGCATGATTCATATACATTCAGAAATGTTTTCATCGTACTGTTACAGATAGCCTTCATGGCATTTTCTTGATCACTATATA
>CAUYON010025502.1:0-36691 GCA_963573935.1 Arctocebus calabarensis | reverse complement strand
AAATATCTTATTTTATAACAGTGAAATTGCTTTCTCTTTTGTCTTGTGATTTTTTTTGAGGTGAAATTTAAGTTTTTGTGTGAGTAGTACTATTATACCTATCTTGAGTGTCTTGCTTGCACTGCATCACATTATACCTTTGTTTAATTCTTAATAAACTGTTCACTTGTTAAAAAAAAGAAAATATTGATTTAATCTTGATTATTAGATTAAGAGGCATATATATATATACACACATATATAAATAAACTTGACATATTAGAAGAACAACATAACAAAATCAAATAGCTATAGACAAAGGTAATAAATTTGAAATGTTAGCATATAAATCCTATAAAAAAACAAAAATCTGTGTTCTAATATAAATATTACCTACAAAATGTTTATAACAGAAAGGATAAGACAATTCTTAAACAAATGGTTATTATCTATTATGCTTGAGACACATAAACAGATACAGAGATTAGATATATAAGGAGATCTTGAGATGACACAGATAACCAATAACTATAACACAATGTCAAACGCATAAAGAACTACTAAGGCACTACAGTGCACACTATAATGCACCTCTGCTTTAATAAAAGTAGACAGGAGATGAGAATCATCTTTAAAGCATTGCTTCATTCATAAGAAAGACAATTTCCAAAGATACAACAAAACAAACAGGAAGCTGAATTCAGGTGATGGTAAACAAAGAGCAGCAGTTGGAAGGGGGGATGGGACAAGGACAAGGGGACAATACTTTATTTGGGGACAAATATCTACCTACACAAGAACAACTGCTTAAACTGGGATTTGGAAAGTTAAGCCTGGGAACCACTACAAGTGGAGAAAATAAAAACAATTCACAGATTGGAGGAGATATTTGAAGGAATTCTTTAGAATGAAGGAAAAAAGTCACAAAGATAGGAAATTTTAAAAGGAGAGGCACAAAAAAATAATGGTTCCCTCAAAACTGACCCTTGGCTCATTTTCATACATCAGTTTAATTACTAAAATCTCAAATAACACTAACATAAAATAAAAATGTGCTAACTGTACAGAAATAAATATTTTGAAAATACAAATTGGTTCCAGATAGTCCATAAGACCAATCATCAAACAGAACATAATCCCAAGAAAAGCTCTATAGTCTGTAAGTAGATATAAATGCAGCTACAGATCAAAAGGAAATACTCAATAACTATGTTAATTTATCCAGACTGGCCCAAAGGAAAATGGCCACACTCACTAAACTCAAAGATAATCAAATTTCACCAAAGCAAAAAATAGAAGCATATAAATTATCTTATTCAGTCATTGGAAAAGGTTTAAAAAGAAGTTCTCAGGGCAGCGCCTGTGGCTCAAAGGAGTAGGGTGCCCGCCCCATATGCCAGGTGGAAGGTTCAAACCCAGCCCCGGCCAAAAATTGCAAAAAAAAAAAAAAGAAGAAGAAGAAGAACTCCTCAAATAAAAGCATAAATGCTGGAAAATTAGCAAGCATACTCTGAAGATAAGAGAACAAATGAGGTGATTATAAAAAAGATCATTTAGTGTCAACTTGTAAATTATAAAAAAAAGTTATAAATTTAACTCTAATTACCAATGAGTCCAAGTAAAATGAAAATAGGAAAGCACTTAAAACTGAATATTCTATGTCATAAAGTAGTGGCAGAGAATATAAAAGAAATGAGATCTTCAAAAGACCAATCAAGAAATCAAGTGTTTGTATAATAAAAGAAGTGACTCACCATAGCTAAGTTCCCGTGTCAATTCCACTAAGAAGAGACTCCTACTCTATATAAAGCCAAGTATTCTGTACTGGCAATTGAAACTTGAACATTTTCTAATATATAAATACTTCCTCTCAAATTAATTACACAAATTAACACAAAACAAAAACAACCATTATTTATACTATAAGTAATCTTTAGAAATTCAAGGACTATTAACAATAAAACAAATCGCTAAGCACATATAAAGATTTTCAAATAAATAGATCTAAAGACTGGCTTTAAAAGAAAAACCTGCATTATTTAGAACAGTGGTTACCACAGTGTGATCCAAAGTATGGCTACAGACCCCTGGTGGTTCTCCAAGACATTACGAGGAAATTTGTGAGGTCCAAGCTACATTCAAAAACCATTAAGACACTATTTGCCATTTTCATTGTGCTTATAATGAAAAAACACAGACCAGCATAAAACTGATTGTTTAGCACAAATCAAGGCAATGGCACAAAATACCATTGGTAAACATTGTTCTTCACCACTATTCATAATAAAAAGATACATACAACACATTTTATAAAAGTCAGGTTCTACTCAGAGATGCCCTTAATAAGGCCCCAAAACAAAAGATAAAAAGTCTCCATCTTTTTATGGCTGAAATAGTATTCCATGGTATACATAAACCACAGTTTGTTAATCCATTCCTTGATTGATAGGCATTTAAGTTGTTTCCACAACTTGTCAAGTATAAATTGAGCTGCAATAAACAATGTAGTACAAATGTCTTTATGAAAGAATAATTTTTTTCTTCTTCTGAATATATGCCTAGTAATGGGATTGTGGTAACAAATGGGAGGTCTAATTTGAGTTCTTTGAGGAGTCTCCATACTTCTTTCCAAACTGGCTATATTAGTTTGTAGTCTCACAAACAGCATAAAAGTATTCCCCTCTCTCCACATCCGCACCAGATCTGCAACTTTAGGACTCTGCAAAGTGGGCTGTTTTCACTGCAGTTAGGTGCTATCTCAGGATGGTTTTGATTTGCATTTCTCTGATGATTAGAGATGATGAGCATTTTTTCATATGTTTGTTAGCCATTCCATTTGTCTTCCTCAATGAAGGTCCTATTCATGTCTCTTGTCCACTGATTATTTACTCTTTTTTATTGATTAATTGGAGTTCTCTATAGATCCTAGTTATCAAGCCTTTGTCAGATTCGTAACATGCAAAAAGATGGAGACTTTATGTATCTTTTGTATTAACCCAGGTGAAATTAAAGCACATTCTCTTTAGTAAAGTATCACAAGAATGAAAAAGCAAGTATCCAGTGTACTCAATACTAATATGAAGCCAGCAGAAGATCTAATACATGCCTACATAAGAGAAAAACTCTATTCGAGTTGGGGGGAGAGGAAAAGAGGGAAGGGATTGGTGTGCTCTCACTTAATGGGCACAATGCAAGGGTATATGGTATACCTTTTAGGTGCAAGACACAACTACAAAAGGGACTCTACCTAACAAGTGCAAATATTATAACCTAGTTTGTTGTACCCTCACATTAACCTGAACTAAAAAAGAAATAAAAAGATAAATAAATAAATAAGGCCACAAAAATAACTTTTACATTTGAATGAAGTGGGAAGTATGCATTGTACTTTACCTACATATCAAAGTACGGTACAATGAAGATCTCAACCAAAAGTACTTACAACATTGTTTCATTTGTAGGCTGAGTTAGCTCTTATTCTTGTAAAACTCTACAGGAAAATATATAGGCTCAAGAAAGAATGAAAAAAGGGAAATGGCAAATATTTCAGTAAATATGAAGGTAATATATTTCTTTTAAAATCCATATGATGAACTAAAACAAATATTTTGATATTATAGGATTTATAAGTTATGCAGAGGTGACATAAATTATGCTACAACTTATAACAACTACCGTGTAAAAAATATAAGTGAGAAGAAAATAGAACTATAAACTGCTGAAATTCTGTGTTTTAGATGACATGGTACAAAATCAACTCTAAGTAGGTTGTAACAAGTTAAGGATACAAACTATAATCAACAGAACAATTTAAAGAATAATGCAAAGAAGGTGGTATATCTAATAGATGAATTAAAATTGAATTATAAAACATTCAAATAATACGAAAGGCAGTAAGAAAGGAGAACATGCGAACAAAGAAAACCAAAAGACAAACAGAAAATAAATAATAAAATAACAGATATAATTACATTAGTAATTACACTAAATGTCCATGGACATACAATACAGGTAAAAGTAGAGATTGTCAAAATGGTTTTAGAAAAAGATAGAAATATAAACAATAATTAAAATGAAAAGTTAAAAAGATAAAAGAAGATATACCATGCAAACAGTTAAAACAAGAAGACTGGAACAGCTATATTAATATTAGGTAGAAAAGACCTTAAGACAAGGAATATTCCTTGTCGAAGATAAAGATAAAGAGGATAATTTGATAAGAGCTGTCTCTTATCAGTAACACATAATTATAAATGTCAAATAAATATTCCTTATCAAAGATAAAGAGGATAATTTGATAAAAGCTGTCTCTTATCAGTAACACATAATTACAAATGTGTATAATAAAGCTTCAAAATACATAAGACAAACTTGACAAAATTGGAGAAAACATAATCATAGTATTTACTTTCCTCTCAGAAATTAATAGTACTAAGTAAATGGATGATCTATCATCCCATTCTCCTCCTCTTCCCTCCTACATCCTGGGCTATAGCTGTGATTTATCTTTCATATGAAAGTGTGAGTGATTATAAATTGGTTTCATAAAAGTACTAAGTACATAAATGCATTAATGTATACATGATCTATGTGTATATGACGTAATAAAATAAACTCAGTTGTAAAATAAACTATTTTCAAAGGTACATTGTATATTCACAAACATAAACTATATGCAGGGCAATTAAAATGGCTTCCAATAAATTTAACAAGATTAATAAAGATTATGTTTTCTGACCACAGCTCAATTTAATTAGAAATTAATACCTAGGAAAAACTCAAATATTTGGAAATCACAAAACACATTTCTAAATCATGAATGGATCAAAAATATGAAATAAACAATATGGGAAGGGGGAAAATATTACATATTCAAGGATACTGGGGGAAAAAACACCAAAATTCATGGGACACAACTAAAGTGCTAAGAGGGAAAAATCACAACTTTCTATACTTAATGTAAGATCTAAAATGAACAGACTAAAGTTTCAGCTAAACAAACAAAAATATATGCTAAGTATATATATCTATATAAAACAAAATAATAGAAAGAGAAAGCAATATAAAACAAAAAGTGAGTATTAAAAAGAGAAAAAAATAAACTTTTCTGGATAAAAAGGAAAATAAATCAGTATCAAAACGCAAGAAGATGCCATCAAAGGAATTGTGGTATAAGACATATATTCAGTCTTTCACCCAAGTTCCCAGCATGCAGTTCAAAAATACTTGGAGTTTACTGATTGACAGTAGCATCTTTTTGTTATTCATAGTAAGTCTCTTTTTATCACACTTGAGTTTAAGATAATTTATATTGGGGCCCCTAGAAAGCCTCGTGATGGGGCTGGTCACCAGAAAGACCAAGTGATTATATAGGGTTGGAACTTTCATCTCTAAAAAACTAATCTCCAGGAAGAAGGTGGGATCTGGAGATTAAGCTCTATAAAAACTCCCAACAAGACTAGATGAGCTTCCAAGTTAGTGAACACACTGAGATACTGGAAAGGCTTATATGCTCAGAAAGGGAAGAAAGATTTGCAAACTAACCCCTTTCCATACTTAGGAATATTTGTATTATACTTACTGATTGAACATTCAAAATCCAAAATTCCAAAATAGTCCAACAAGCATTTCCTTTGAGCATCAAATTAGCATTTAAAAGGTTCAAATTTTGGCTGGGCATAGGGGCCCATGGCTCATGCCTGTAATCCTAGCATCCTGGGAGGCTAAGGCAGAAGGATTGCTTAAGGTCAGGAGTTTGAGACCAGCCTGAATAAAAGTCAGACCCTATCTCTACTAAAAATAGAAAAAAATCAGGCTCAGTGCCTATAGCTCAGTGGTTATGGCACCAGCCATATATACACTGAGGCAGGCGGGTTCGAACCTGGCCAGGGCCTACTAAATAATAACAACAACTGCAACAAAAAAATAGCCAGGCAATGTTGTGGGAGCCTGCAGTCCTAGCTACTTGGGAGGCTGAGACAAGAGAAACGCTTAAGTCCAAGAGTTTGAGATTGCTGTGATTTGTGATGCCACAGCAATCTGCTGAGGGCGACATAATGAGACTCTGTCAAAAAAAAAAAAAAAAAAAATCAGTAGGCATTGTGTCAGGAGCCTATAATTCCAGCTACTTGGGAGAATGAGGAAAAAAAGATTACTTAAACCCCAGAGTTTGAGCCAGGCTAACACTATGGCACACCAGCTGGGCAACAGAGTGAGACTCTGTCTCAAAAAAAAAAAAAGTTTTAAATTGTGGAACATTTAGAATTTCTAATTTTGAGATTTGAGATCCTAAACCTGTATTTCTTACAACTACATGTGAATCTAGAATTATCTCAAAATAAAAAGTTTAATTTTTAAATTTATACTTAAAACAAATTTTCAGCTAACATTTAAAAAATTCTTAGAAATAAATTTGTGAAGAAATCAGCAAAACCTAGACTCAAGTCAATATAATAAAGATGTCAATTCTCCCTAAGATAATTTATAAATTAAAGGCAGTTCCAATACAAATATCAAGAAGCTTTTTATGGAGCTAGAAAAACTGATACTAAAGTTCCTACAATAAAAGAAACAAGAAGGAATACTCTATAAATAAGCAATGAAAAAGAAAAGGTACGAAGAAGGAGAGTTAACACTATGAGACATTAAAACATGTCATTAAGCCTCTATTAAAAAGAGGTGTTATCTATCACTACAGAAACAAACCAAGAGACCGACTTTTAAAAATAAGCTTGGGAAAACTGGTAACCATTTGGATAGATAAAATAAAACACACACTTCAAAGCATATACTAAAGTCAAATAGACTGGGAATGTAAAAAAATCAAAATGAGACAGTATTTAACAAAATTATGAATATATTTCTCTATATCCTGGTTATAGAAAGGGTTTGTAAGCATGACTCAAAATCCAGATGTAATTATAATTGTAACTAGAAACTTTTGAATGGTTAAAAAAAATTAACTGGAACAAAATATAAGGAACACATATCCCAGATATACCACTAGTATTCCTAATCTACAACAAAGCCTTAAAAATTAAACCAAAAAAGAAAAACCCTCATACAAGAAAATGATCTGCCCCTAAAGATAGGAATATACTACTCACCAATAAGTATGTTAATATACTGGTAAACATGTGAAGACACGTTCAAACCCATAATTAGAACAACGCTAAACTATTTTGAGATACATTTCTCACCGAATATATTGGCTAAATTCACAAAGTATAAAAAATTATTCTGTTAGACTGTGAGAAAATACGCACATTCGTACATTATTGGTGAAAACACAAATTGGTTCAATCCTTTTCAGGGCAGTTTATTTGGCAACTTCCATCCACACCTTTGATCTAGCAGGCTCACTTCTAAGCATTTATATCAAAGGTATATATTTAATAATAGGAAAACACAGGCATAAGCTAGTCACTGTAGTGCTATCTGTAATTTCATAACAATGGAAACTATCTAATTGCTCTTATGGAAACTATCTAACTGCCATTACAATTAAATTAACTACAGCACAGAAGTCTTCTGCTCTTGTAAAAAAGAAGGAGAAGGATTTCTATGAACCTCTATGGAGTTATTTTCCGAATACATGGTTAAATAAAAATAAAAGCAAAGTACAGAAAAACATCACTAGAAAGCTACTGTTTGTGAAAAAGAGCAGAAATAAGAAAATATGCATCTATAAATGTTACTAATAAAACTGGTTACCTCCAGAGGAAAAAAAAGAACGGAATGGAAAAGAAGGGGGTAAAAAGGCTGAAAGACTAGCATTTGTGGATAACATTTTTACACAGCTCTGATTTTTGTAATCAGAATACCACTTCATGTATTCAGAAAAGGACATATTTAATAAGGTGGAAAAGGTGGGGTACAAACAGAAGCAAATGAACTTAACTGTATTTCAAATAAGGATCATAATCAACACTGAAGAAAATTAAACAAGTCCTAATAACAAATCCTACAGATTTCTCTCTAAAGAAAAAAGGTATTTTAAACAAATACTTCTACTTAGCACAATTGTTTTCTCAATATTCCCATACTGCTTTTGATGTAGATAGTCTAAAACTATGTCAATAATTAAACATATTTTCATAATGAGAGCTAGGTTTGTATTAGGAAAAAAATTACAAATATGGAAAGGGGAAATGATAGAATGAACTTTGTAGTGTTGAACTTTAATTTGAGATCATCGGTATGAACTCATACCTTTTAAGATAAACCCAGAAATATATACAGATTTAAGTATATACATATATGACTACAAAAATAGTTTATTTTATACTTCATGGCATGGCTTGACTTCAGCTAGTCCGGATTAACCATATGGTTATCTCCAGAGATTCTGACAGGAGGCTACACTATGGAATATATTAACTAAAGATAAAATGATATTCTGTAACCATGAGCCAGTACATTGTTTTTATGCAGAATATCTGCATCTGTCAGCAGTGTTTAGTAGCAATAATTGAACTTATCATTTGTACCTGGTTTCAGTGAAAATTGTTAAGGCTGGTCATGCATGTGTCAAAGTGACTAGCTTACAATAAGAATCCCCAACCAAAAGACAACTTTGGATCTCTTAGTACTGAAAACATAGTGTGCTCAAAGAACCCAAGACAAAAATGGTTCTAAACCTGGCAATAAAGTGGTTCCCAGGTAACCCAGCAGTGGAAGGACAAAGAAGACTGAGAATAAAATCTCCAGACTCCTTTCAATAAATACCTCGATTCTGTTTGGCTATACTGTATCCACTACCTGTAATCAAGCTATTCCAAAGGCTATGTGTCTTTCAGTAATCAAACACAGTGATTAATATGTAATTACTACATATATACAATGTGTATGAATACATAACAATATATAATTATACACACATTTCTTTGCTCTGACCACCGAGAAAGCTTATAAGCAATAAGAACACGTAAGATCCAGACCTTGGTTTTTACATATATTTCTCCACTAAAAGAAAAGAGGTCTCTGGGACGAAAGATTTAATTCTAGGACTGGGTCAAGGTAAGTACTGAATGAGAATGAAACATTTTTGTCCAAGAACATAAAGTAATTACAAAGAAGGATAAGAACGTGTCAAAAGGATACAGAAGTCATTTGCTAGAGCTCTAAACAGCCAAATACAGGACAATTTCAAAATAAATAAAAGAATTAGAACTCATGATTTCACAATGAGATAAAGAGAAAGACTAATAAATGTGGCAGATGTAAGGACTTAGAAAAGACCATTTGGACAACCACCAGATTAACAATTATTTCAAGTAAGGTTTAATAACAGATGCTCAAAATGAAAAAAAAAGGTAACTTCACTGTGGAGAAATCTGGCAGATAGTACCTTAATGAAGAGATCAAAATTAACATCGCCATCATCAAGACAAATATATATTTTCTGCTTCCAGTTATAACAACCTAAGATGGACACAATACATGTGAGCACTTCTGTAGAGTCCTGAAATAAGTGGATAACCTGAATCTTAGGCCTAAGGAAATAAAGACAAACTCAAATTAAGGATCCTACAAAATAACTTCTATTCCTCAAGAATGCCAATATCATGAAAGACTGAGGAACTATACTAGTTTTGAAAAATGTGAAAAGACACAACAAATAAATGTAACAAATGATTCTATACTAGTTCTGGACCAAGATTTTGTTTTTTCTTTTTCTATAAAGGGCATCAGTGAAAAAGCTGGTGAAATCTTAATTTTAAAAATTTAAAATAAAAAAATAAAGCTTTCCTAGATAATATGACATCAATATTAATTTCCTAATTTTTATAAATGTACTATGGTTATAACAATTCTTAAGCAAAACAGTCAATTGCAGAAGCACAAAAAACTATAAAAAGTTTAGATGCATCTGGCCTTCATTCACATAATCAGTTCTATTTTATCATTTCTATTTCAACTATTAAAGATTATCTTTAAGAGCAGTAAAATAATATACGCACAGTTGTAGCATAATTTCTGTAACTATGGTTGAATGTATTTCTTTTTCCAGAGTTTCCTCACATATAATATTGGTATATAATCTTTAGGGAGTACTTTGAATCACTTTTAAAATAAGTTTCTGTAGGTATAATTAGCTAAATTTCCATCAAACGGTTTCCCATTTGTTACAACATCCTGTACTTAATCCCTTAATCCCTCCTTTTATCAATGATATGCATGACCATCTTATCAGAGGGTAAATTAGTAACTACCTTTTGGTCATATTTTTAATTCTTATTCTGCTTCTTTTGCTATAAACCTCTTAGGGTACATTTTAATAGTTGATGGGGTAAATTTTCCTAGTCATTATCTCTGAATCATTCATTCTACCAATGAAATTTTTAAGTTGGTTGGCCACACTCTCTATAAACTTTAAAATGAAAAATAAATGTTATTTAATCCCAACAATTTTGCTTTATAGGAATTCTAATCCTTCACAATATGTCTATGAAGTATTACTACTTTGGGGGAAGTATACCTGTTATTTATGCGAAAAACTGTATCTGTCTTTTTTTATATTATTTCCTTGGATTCCATTTTGTTCTGTACTTTTGAGATGGTTTTTGTTTTTGCTATATACTTTAGCTTGTATTTGCTGGGTTTATATTCAACCATTCCTCAATTTCAAATGTTCTTGCATCAATTTAGTTTAGGTGTTTCTCTTACAGAGTATAGCTAGAAATGAATGTAGGGCCTATAGAGCAATGTATCCTAACAGTTCCATCTCATAAAAACACTAGAAAGATTTCCTCCTAAATACTACCTACCCAACCAGTGCTACGGTTGTATACTCCTGAGACACACAACCTATTTAATCCTGAAACATGCACATACTCTACATACAGTGACTTACAAATTAGACAACTCTTCTCTAAGTATTTTTTTATTACCTATAAATTATTCTAAGTTTTTGGTGTGAGGATAGCAATATAACAATAGGATTTATTGTTGGAGGGGGTTATGGACAAATTAACACGTTGTCTCAGTATAGTATCTCAAACCTAAAGTCTCTTTCACTACAATATAGTAAGTGCTGCTCTGAAATATTAAAAAACATACTTCTAATTGTTTTTCTTTTCCTTAGTTGCACATATTTTGGGGTACTGTAATATTATGACACATGTATACAATGCATAATGACCACATCAGTGTAATTAAAATATCCATCACCTCAAATATTTATCTTCTCTTTGTGTTTGGGACCTTATAATTCCTTTCTTCCAGCTAGTTTGAAATATATAATAAATTATTACTAATTATAATTTCCCTTCTATACTATCAAATTCTAGATTTATTCTCTCTACTGGATTTTTGTGCCCATTCGCCAACTTCTCTTCATCCTGCCCTCCTTCTCATATATGGTAAGGACATGTGATATTTTCTTTCTGTGCTTGGCTTATTTCACTTAACATAATACTCTCCAGTTCCATCCATGTTGTTGCAAATGATATTCTTTTTTAATGATCAAGCAAGATTCCATTGTATATAAAAAACATATCTTCTTTATCTATTCATTCACTGACAGACACTTTAGTTGATTCTATATCTTGGCTATTGTGAACATCGGAGTATATGCTTCAATACACTGATTTCCTTTCTTTTGGATACATACTCAGAGTGGGACTACTGGACCATATGGTAGTTCTACTTTTATTTTACTGAGGGATTTTCATACTGTTTTCCATAATGACTGTATTACATTTCCACCAACAGTGTAGGAGCATTCCCTTTTCTCTGCATCCTCGCCAGTGCTTGTTAATCTTTGTCTTTTTGATAACAGCCATTCTAACTAGGGTGAGATGACAACTCATTGTCGTTTTTGATTTGTATTTTCCAGATGATTAGTGATGTTGAGTATTTTTTTATATACCTGTTGGCCATTTGTATGTCTTCTTTTGAGAGATACCTATTCAACTCATTTGCCCATTTTTAATCAGATTATTTTTTGTTATTGAGTTCCTTATATATTCTGGTTACTAATTAGTTGTCAGATGGATAGTTTCCAAGTATTATTTTCTCAATTCTAGGGGCTATCTCCAAGTTCAATTTCTACTGTTTTCTAGCGCATAGAATTTTTTAGAAATTCCAAAGCAATGTTACATAAATGTTAACAGTGCGAACCTTTTCTTGTTTCTCTATCTAAATTTTCTTGTTTCTCTATCTAGATTTCTCCCAGTCAAAGATCAATAAAAAAACACTATCGGTGAAAACGTTCTATTTATTGCTAACTGCAATAAATAAGAGTAAGAGAGAGGTATCTAGGTTAGAAAATAGCATGCCAGGATTCAGGTGTTCATTAAATAATTCGGGGAAGGGTTCAAAGAATTAAGGCTTTACTTTGGGTTGAATACTACTCAGTGGGGCTAATTCTGAGAATAACAAGAAGGCCTGTGTAGACAGAATAATGCTTTAACTAGTGAAGCAGCAGCAATCACTCTTAGGATAGGGGTATGTTTGGTATTTTTTGTGGTTTGCAAAGTGACCTTGCTTTTTTACTTATTTATTTCAAAGTGACAAGTTTATGGAGTGATCTTGTTTTTTGTTTCACTTCATCAGAGCCACAGAGTGGCCTTGTCTGATGTTGATCTTCTGTGAAATTATATTCAAAAGGAGAACATCAAGGCCTAGCTATAATGTCAAGCCAGTCTCCAGACACAAGGACTGCTTTTCTCTCTCACGTTCTTATGATATATTGCAATTCAAGCCTTCAAAATTTCTTCAAATATATCCTAATATGTTTTATAAAAATACCTAAATCTGGTATTTACATGGACACTCAGAAACCGATACAAATTAATCTATAAACTTACTGTTGAAAAAAAAAAAAGACCAAATGCACACATCTACATGAAGATAAAACACAGGATATGCAGAGTAGTCACATTAATGATAAAAATAACAAAGGCAGTCATCAAAAGTTTTAGGAAAAGAAAAACAGAAGCAATACAATGCAAAGTTATTTACTTTTCATTTTGATAAAAATAAGTATTAAATTTTTTTCACCTGAAGTAAATAAGTAAAAGTACATTAAAAATGCATCATTTTTTTTTTTTACTATAAAGGATATTAGGATAATTCACAAAATCTTAATAAGATCCAGGGACTATATAATAGTACTGTTATCAATGTTAGCTTTTTGAATTTTAAGATTATATTGTGATTACATAAGACAATATCCTTGTTTTTAGGGAAATATACAATGATGTACTTAAGGGTAAAGAACCCATGTTTGTATCTTACTCAAACAATCCAAAGAAATAAATTACATACGTATATGAATGAGAAAGATAAAACAAATGTTATAAAATGTTGAGTTGACATGATGGAGGCAGAATATAAAGGAATTCCTTTTAGTATTTTTGTAATTTATCTCTAAGCCCCAAATTATTTCAATATAAAGTTGAAAAAAAAAAAAAGTAAAAATATCAGCATCCTCAAGTCAAAGATGAATAGAGTAAAAATCAAAATAATCATATATTTAACTGGAAGAAGTGATGCTAGTTTCTATTTTACTCAAGCTTGTGGTCTATATTTCACTGAAAAGCTAATGTTTCAACATACGATGGGTAATTCATTAATAGATTTTTTGTTTGTTTGTTTGTTTGTTTTTTTGAGACAGAGCCTCAAGCTGTCAGCCCGGGTAGAGTGCTGTGGCATCACAGCTCACAGCAACCTCCAATTCTTGGACTCAAGAGAGTCTCCTGCCTCTGCCTCCCAAGTAGCTGGGAGTACAGGCACCCACCACAACGCCGGGCCATTTTTGGTTGCAGCCACCATTGTTGTTTGGCGGGTCCAGGCTAGATTCGAACCCGCGAGCTCAGGTGTATATGGCTGGCGCCTAAGCCCACTGAGCCACAGGCACCGAGCCTCATCAATAGATTTTAACTTTCATATCTCTAAGGCAAACAATGTCCTGATTATTCATAATTTCTTTCTAAAGTATTTCCTTTCTCTCAAGGTCTGATATTACTAGAAAGTAAGGAAAGAAAAATTTAGGTTGAATGTAGTAGCTCACGCCTATGATCCTAGCATTCTGGGATGCTGAGGCAAAAGGATTGCTTGAGCTCAGGAGTTCAAGAATACCCGGAGCAAGAGTGAGACCTCATCTCCAATAGAAATAGAAAAATTAGTGAGGCATCCTGCCATTTGCCAGTTCTCCCTTACCCATTCTAGCAAGGGTAAGGCAGGAGGAGTGCATAAGCCCAGGAGTTTGAGCACATAGTGAACTATAATGACACTACTGCACTAGACTTGAGACAACAGAGCGAGACTCTGTCTCAAAAAAAAAAAAAAAAAATTAATTAAATTCTTATCAACAAAATAAGTAGTAGATTCCTCTACTATGCATCAGAGCTACTCAAGTCCTGATCAACACTATCTTTATGATAGGACATTCCAACAAATTAATCTTATGATTTTATAACCCAGATGCTTATACTAGCCATGGTACCACTAAAAACATACTGTTAAATACAACATTTACCTGAGAACTGCCACTGAAACCAGGAGGTTGGCTGTATTCTGTGGAATCAATAATACTACTGCAAAATGAAGAGAGAAGAATGTGATTTCAGTATTTACATTAACATCAGAAAAAATAGATCTAAAATAATATACCATATATAAACTCAGCATTTCTAAGGAAAGAAAACATTTGTTGCCACTCATTTAATTAGATGCCAAATACACAATCCAGTACATTAAATCAGCATAGATTTAATAATTTATCACTTTGACTCATCTTAAATATACATAGCAAAAACAATATCAATGGGGAATAAAGACAAGGTGGGTATCTAGATAATCGACTTATATGTGCTTCTATTTCATTTTCAGATAGGCTAGCAAGTTCTTCTGAATTTTAAGAAAAAGAAGATTTACTGGGAAATGCATTAACATGCAATTAAAAGCTTGCAATGGTTAATAGGTCCTGCTATGCCATGAAAAATTATATGTTGTTGGAAATTACCTTATAATCAATCATTCAGTTTCCTCATCTGCAAAATGAGGTGAATGGGGACTAACTCTCTTTAAATTATCTGGAGTTCCTTCCAGCTCCAAAATGTTATGATAAAACCTCATGGAAAAAGGAATGAAATCAAAGGAATGGAATATATAGGATGATAATAATAATAATAATCTTTCTTTTGTAACCCACAGCCAATATACTAATTTCTCCCACACCAGCAAACTTAATCAACTTTCTGTATTGATTCCTTTTAGTTATATCCTCTGTACATTCCCCTAACTAACACTAAAAAAACCCTCCAGAACTCTAGACTATCTTTTATTTCCTCTATTTTACTATCTCTTCATTTATATCTCCATCTTATCTTTAAAAAAATGAGCCTTTAAAAATTATCAGCAACTGAAAATTGCATGACATATACACCAACCATGATAAATCACTTACTTTTTCATATATTCTTCTTCCCTATTTCTACTATAAACATGTTAATATTCTTGTCTCCCTGATGAAATTTAAGCAACTGAGGAAACTAATTAAAATGGTTCTCTATGCAAATACACAAAATGATTAATTACTTTGGTATTGAAATAACCTCAAAAGTTGTAACATGAGAGGTACCCTTAGAAGTAGAGATTTTGAATTTTACTCCTTAGTAGCTAATAACTGGACTCTGGAAAAGTTGCTAATTTTATTCGACCTCTAGCTTTTCCATCTATTAAATGATGAAGACATCACAAAAAGTGTGAGATTTAAGTGAGATAATGTATGGAAAGCTCTCAGTATGATATCATAATGTAGTAAACCTTCGGTGAATTTTAGATTCTATTATTAACAAAATTAATCAGTAACATAAAATCCCACATAATAAAACAAATAGAACTGCCCTCATAGTAATTTTTTATTAAAAAGCAGCATAGCTAATGAATACAAATGTACATCTAGATGAAAGGACTAAGTTCTAATGACTGATAGCAAAAGGATGACTATAATTAACAATGTACTACTCTATGTATTTCAACATAGCTAGAAGAGAGTACTTGAAATGTTCCAAGCACATAGAAATAATAAATAATTCAGGAGATAAATATGCAAATAGCCTAACTTGATCATTACATATCCTATATAAAATATCACATGTACTCCATAAGTACGTACAATTATGTATCATAATAGTTTGCTGAGTGCCCTCCCAAAAGACAACACATATAATTTTTAATTCACTATAATTTTTTTTTTTTTTTTTTTGAGACAGAGCCTCAAGCTGTCACCCTGGATAGAGTGCCCTGGCATTACAGCTCACAGCAACCTCCAATTCCTGGGCTCAAGCGAGTCTCTTGCCTCTGCCTCCCAAGTAGCTGGGACTTACAGGCGCCCTCCACAACGCCCAGCCATTTTTTGGTTGCAGCCATCATTGTTGTTTGGTGGGTCCAGGCTGGATTCGAACCTGCCAGCTCATGTGTACGTGGCTGGCACCTTAGTCCGTTGAGCCACAGTTGTTCCTATAAAAACTCAATTATGCAAGAAAGACCCTTTACAGTACTTACACTATAAATTAAGAATTCACACACTCTTGTAATTTCTTTTGAGGAAATATAACCAATGCTCACCTTCCTTACCAAGTCATGCACTGATAAGATCAGTCTATTCCATCCAGGGACTAATACTGCTAAAATGAGGAGATGCTATGCATTCATAAAGCTCTCTGTTCCTTCTACTAAAGAAATCAAATCCCCTAGCATATGTATAACATTAACAAAATTATGTAGTTGCATATTTAAAAGACCAATAAAATAAAGCAATTCTAACTGTAAATTTTTATAGTTTTTGATTCAAAATTCTTTGACTGTAAGCCTGGAAAATGGTACTGTTATCTCAGTGTGTCTTATGAAATAATACATTTCAAATATGTATGAAAAATAGTCATCAGTTGTGTTGTAGACTTTAAAATGGTATTTTATTAGTAATCATTGCAGAGTTTGAAACTATTTTATATCAGGTCTTAATCATATTCACTAAGAAAAATTTATAATGCATACAGAGAAAATCTGAAAAATAAAATCCTTTAATTCTGTTTTTTAAAAAATATCATGTGTACACATACACACGCATGATTAGAAAAGAATATGAGGGTAGAGCGTGTGGCTCAAAGGAGTAGAGCACCGGCTCCATCCAGAGGCGGCAGATTCAAACCCAGCTCCAGCCAAAAAAAAAAAAAAAAAAAAAAGAAAGAAAAGAATATGAGAAAGCAAAAACAGGGCTGGGTCTCTTTTGAGTCTGGTGATAAACTATTTCTTAACTGTTGATTTATCCACAATCTCCAGATGGCAATAACAATATGAATAGTACCATTTATCAAGCATTTATATGCATTAGACATTGACCTTAAATAATTTAAACCTCACAGCTCTAAGGCTGATACTATTATTACCCTTATTTCTCAAATAAGAGAATTCAGGTACAGAGTATCTGGCCCACAGTAACAATATTAGCAAATAGCAGGGTAATTACTCAAACCCAAGCAGTCCAGGTTCCACTATCCACAATGAACCACTATGCTATATTCCCTAAGCATTTTATGTTCTCTAACTGAAGAGTGGAAAGCCTATCATTTCAGAATATTTCCTAAGGTTCTTGCTGGTGACAATGAACAACTTCAGTAAAAACATAAATATAAACAATTCAGCTCTTACTCACAGATATAAAAGAATTTCAGTTATGCTACTGGATGTCACACATTAAAGAACCTTTAAAAACATTCAAAATGGGGCAGTGCCTATGGCTCAAGGAGTAGGGCGCTGGCCCCATATACCGGAGGTGGCGGATTCAAACACAGCCCCGGCCAAAAACTGCAAAAAAAAAAAAAAAAATTCAAAATGTTTTCTTCCAAAAGCAAAGAAATACTTCTTAATTACAAGATAGAATATTAAGTCAATTTTCCACACATGGTATAGCTATAATGAATAAGTATCTGAGAGAAAATAGTGGTTTGCTCTTGGTAAAAATGTTTACTAATTTTGCAAGGGATTTTTATTTTGAAAAAGGATAATTTACATTTAAATTATTAGTAGACACAACATTATCTAATTAAATTTTTAAGAGAATTTTTAAATCATGAGCAAAAAATAAAGCACACAGACCATTTAAGACTGTCATAAAAACAATAAATATGGGATTTTAGTAAGGGAAATCAATAGACACAAGTGTCGTGTACATACATAAAGTAAGACTAACTGCTATCATTAACTATCAACTTAAGACAGAGAAAAATACTTTTTACATTTAAGAAACCCTATGGCCGATAGACTAAATATGTTCCTTTCAATACTCTACAAGTAATTATTGAACCAGTTTTCTCAAAACAAAACATACTAGGGAGCCAACCACATACAGCGAGGTTCGAGGGTTCGAATCCGGACACCTATACAATGACAACTGAAACAGAAAATAGCTGGGTGTTGTGGTGGGTGTGTGTAGTCCCAGCTATTTGGGAGGCTGAAGCAAGAGAAATGCTTGAGCCCAAGAGTTTGAGATTGCTGTGAGCTGTGATGCCAAAGCACTCTACCCAGGGTGACAGCTTGAGACTTTGTCTCACACAGACACAAAAAAAAATAGCAAAAAAAATACTAACCAACAAGTAAGCTAAAAATAATCTGATGTAATTTTCAAATAATTTAATGACTTTTAACTGAATTTTAAAAATGAATGGTAAATCCCGTTTACTAAGCAATCAAAATTCTTGTGGCACCAATTTTACAGATACCTCCGGAGATAATAGACTCAGTCTTGTTTATTTTTTCCTGTTTTATTTCTCATACCGTCTAAGATTTGACAAGCAAACATCCAAAATCAATATGACTGACCTGCTAACTAACAAAAATAATAAATAGCCAAAGCTGACATCTATTGAGTTTTTACTCTGTGCCAGACATTGTTTCTTTAAATGCAGTCATGTTTTATCAGTCAAAATAGATACCATTAACCTTATTTGATTTAATATTAAGAATAAGAAAAATGAGGTATACAAAAATTAATGAATTTCACTAAGGTCAAACTGTTAATAAGTTGTAGAGATAAAATTTGAACCCAAGTAGTATAATTCCAGAATCTTCACACTAAGTTTCCCAAAGTGGTCTATGTCTTCTCTTCATGAAGAATCACTGCTCTTTCATAATTAAAGTTTCCATTTACCTTCTTAATGTTTTATTCTCATCTCTGAGATAGCTTCCACAACCCTCTCTGTTCCCACAAGACTTTTATAAAGGCTTTAGAGTTATGACACCTAAGTTAGAATACCAGTTATTCTACTAATTGTCTAACACTGGACAAATTATTTCATCTCTATGACTCAGTTTCCTAACCTATAGAATGAAGGATAATAAAACTTATTACACAGATTTGAGAATTATATGAGATAATACATGGTATCAAACAGCACTCAATACACAACCGCACTGTTACTCTGGTGACTGCAACTTTTGCAAATAAATGCAATTCTCTTCTAAGACAGTATTTCTCAGATAGATTTCCTAATTCTGATATAAATTCAATCACAAATTAACATGAAACTTTTTCTCTATAGTGTCTAAGACTTTTTAGAAGTAGATAATATTAATACACTTCTCATGGCATTTAAATTTCAATAAGACAAATTTTATATAAATAAGTGTAGGTGATTACAACAGACTTTCAGCAATATATAGTTTGGCCTTAAAAAATACTGGACTCAAAAAAATTATCTAAGAACTCAATTCCTAAAACCCAAAATTTTGAAAATCAATCTGATCTGAACAGATCTGTTGCCATGTTTCAATGTTGAAATATTAATGTACTTGTTTATGGAAACATCTCTCTTATCCCTCTAGCAGCATTATTTGATATATGGCATACGTTACTATTATCTGTCTAAAATTGCAGATGGTGGGAAAGACAACACTGCAATCTAAAATACTTATGACCCAAAAAATTTCCTAAAAAGTTTTGGGAACCTATACATCATACAAATTTGGATTTACTTTGTATGCAAGACTAATTCAATGATAAAAGTATTGGGCACTACTGTATCTGTGATTTCCTCAGAAAAAGAGACACAGGCAATTTATTCTTCAAAGAAGATAAGCTGCCAGAGTGTCCTGGAACTCCAGAAAAAAAATTTTCCCAGCATCCTTTATCCTCTTAATTTCAAGGTTAGTAAGAGTAGTTAGTTAAAGAAGGTACAAAGAGGCTGTGGAATCTAATATTTGTACTATCTTTTGAAGTATCTGTTATTCCATAATAATACTTAAGTAGAAAAAAAGAAACGCAAAAGGGTAGCTCATTTTAAAGTTTTCCTTCTAAAAGGAGTTTCCATAGGGAGAAACCTAACTGCTGGCCGACGTTAAAAGCAAATAGGAAATTTCTGAAAGATGGAACAGGCTTTACTGCCTTTTAAGGTAAACAACTTTGCTTGGTAGAATTTCAAAACAGCCACGAATATCCTCAAAGAATAAGACTGACAATGGTGATATGCTCTCAATAAAATTTCTGCCTGGGTGTGGTGGCTCACTATTATAATCCTAGCACTCTGAGAGACTGAGGGAGGAGGATCAGTTGACCTCAGAAGTTTAAGGCCAGACTGAGCAAGACCAAGACCCTGTCTCTACTAAAAACAGAAAAACTAGCAGGGCATCATGGGTGGGTGCCTGTAGTCCCAGCTACCGAGGAGGCTGAGTCAAGAGGATCTCTTGAGCCCAAGAGTTTGAGGCTATAGTAAACTGTGATGCCACAGCACTCTACTCAGAGTGACAGAGTGAGACTTTGTCTCAAAATAAATAAATAAATAAATAAATAAATAAAAATCAAAAAAAATTAAAGTTTCAGTTTATTCCCCAAAATGGTACATCTGACCACTTTATATTCTACTATCACTTTCCAATGAGTTGGAGTAAATTATAATTTATTTGTAATTCACAGAAGAGAAATTTTAAGTGACCAAGTGATATAGTTGCTATGAACCATTAGAATCACACACACAAAAAGCAAATTACCTAAAATAACCTTAGAAAGAAATTAGAGGCAGCATTCCAAAATCACTAGCAAAAGATTAAGAGTTGGGGAAATCTGGAAAAATGGAAAAAATATATAATGGGACTTGGGTAGGAGAAATACAGTGAATAGCAGCAGAAATGGTAAATGATAACAGTACATAAAATTTTACAGTGGTATCAGCTGTAGTATATCCAAGCCAGTGTACCATGTACAGCTTTGGTTTTCCTTGCCACCCCTATCCTGGAACTCCCAGAATCAAAGTAAATCTATAATAACCAAAGGGATGAAGAGTGTCAGGCCTGGTACAACCCAAATACTGGCTGAATGACTGAAAATAAATTCTTCAAATATTCTAAAGATAACTGTACTATTTCAAGAAAACTTTTCATAATTTGCTACATTTCTATTGCCAATCAAGTTTAATAAGAAATTATAGATATACAAAGAGTACAACCTACATTATTGCCAAAGAAGTTTGTTTTATGTGTCTGTATCTGTTTCAGTTTGACTTTAAGATACCTTAATACTCTTCAATGTCTCCTACTCCCTTAGCATTAAGCTCCATTCCTTTTCATAGTAGGTCAGAGTTCAGATAAGTAATCTTTAGTCCTCACAACAATAAAACAAATAAATGGTTTTAGTACTTGTCACACACTAAATGTAAACTTCATTAAAGTACAGCAAAATATCACGTGTTCAAAACTCCATAATGCGAGTATAGCAGATTTCTTAAAATCTGTTTGTAATCACCTAACCTTTCAAGTTGGGAAGTATTAGCTCACATATGGAGAATTTCCCTCTATTTTTACGATATTCCCCTTTATATAAAAAGTTTAAGTTTGTGCAGGAAGATCTGTTTAAATATAACACATCTGTGATAAATTTATAAGCATTAGTTAGACCTGACGATAAAAACATTTTAGTTCCTATGGTTTTTTAGGTTATCTTTTCAAGAAAAATAAAGCAGTTAAGCCAGTAACAACCACTGAAATTACTAAGAACTTAAGCATTAATATGTGACAAAAGAACCATCACAGTGCTTGGTCATGGTGGTAATCTAATACTACTATGGAAGAAGAGAAAAGATGGGTCCCTTTTCACCTACTACTATACCAAAGAATCATCTGTATCCTCTGCTCCTACCCTAGCATATTTTGTTAACAACTGAAGTATAATTGCATAAAGTCTCATGGGAGAGCCACATAAATTTCTTAATCCGGTCCAAAAGATTTTATGCAATATGACAATTCTTGAATTTCACTGGTTTATTCAAGTCAAATTATAAAATATACAAGTTTACCAGATATCACAATTACCCTATATATATACTGGTAATAATAGTTAAATATTTTCAGCATCCATAAAATGATGCTTTGCTGTTCTCTATTATCCCTACACTTAGATCTATCTAGACTTCTGTCAAAACATATTGTGTGTGTGTGCTTTCACACAACGAACATTCCATTGACAAAGATGCCATGTATATCAATCAGTAAGTGAATGTCAGGCTTAAAGATAACAATATCTCACAGATCTGGTCATTCTCAAATGTTTTATTTATTTACTTTTTTTGAGACAGAGCTCCAAGCTGTCACCCTGAGTAGAGTGCCATGGCAATCACCGCTCACAGCAACCTCCAACTCCTGGGCTCAAGCGATTCTTCTTCCTCTGCCTTCCAAGTAGCTGGGATTACAGGCGCCTGCCACAACGCCCGGCTATTTTTTTGGTTGCAGCCATCATTGTTGTTTTGCGGGCTTGGGCTGGATTGGAACCCGCCAGCTCAGGTGTATGTGATTGGCGCTTTAGCTGCTTGAGCCACAGGCACCAAGTCATTCTCAAATGTTTTAAATTTAAGTAAAATAAGAAGGCAACCAGCTGAATTATGCAGCTAAAGTCATATCCAAATCAACTAGACTTCACAAGGATTCTCCACACTATAGTTCATGGAAAAAATATCAAATCTCCCAGGAATGCTCCCTAACTAGAACAATCCCAACCACTCCTCTCCTCATACATGGTATCAAACTACACTGATAATAGCTCTCCTAAACTAGTAAAGGTTCTGAAATGTAACCTGGAGTATACAGGCACTGGACTTCCTGATAATATATATTTTACCTTAGAATCCTAAACCTGAAAAACTCCCACTGGACCTCTGCCCTACATTAATTAGTAAATCAAAAACAAGTGACTTCATGTAAAATTGCTCTTACTTGAACATTTCAACCACAAATGTTAGACACCACATACAGAACCTCCATAGATGACCACCTCCTTAACTTGGCCTACTTTTCATAAACCCGACATGCATCACATGTACTTATTAGTACAGTAGGCTAGTTCCTTATTTTGACCACCTCTGTATGTTGTTGATCAGTTTGTTACAGTCCCTTGATGTCAACTTATAGAGTTCTACTGTATTTCATAAAATAGAATTTAAAGGTAAAATAAATCAGACATTCACTATATTTTACAAATATGTATTAAATGAGGCCAGACATTATTCTACAATGTAGGGAAACAGTTATGAGTAAGACAAATAGAATCCCTGCTCTAATAGAACATACAGAGGAAAGGTTTAATAATAAGGAGTTATGGAAAATATCTGGGAAATATAATAGATCTATCTCTTGCCCTTGCAATCTGAGAAGTGACTTGCCCAAGAAAATTCAACAAGTTAGTTATTAGGGGACTTGTCTAAGGTTTTATCACATTTTCTCCTAAAATATTATATGTTCTCAAATTTAGATTTTTATGTCATCTGGCTTTAATTCACATAATATTTAAAGGTATCATTACTTCAAGAAATTCACCAAACTTTTAACCCAACTGTGAATTCACAATATCATAATATTCTACTCACTAACTACTCCTGGCATGAAATTCAAAGCATTAAGGCAACAGATGGGCCATGTGAATCTCATTTCTAGATTACGACCAAAATAATTTCTCAGGGGTTTCATACATTGCATGGAAAAGGCTCCCAAGGACTAGTACCATATGCACCGTTTGTAACATGAATTTTAAGCAATTGCGAGTGTGAAGCTTTGTACCTGTGTGATGGAGAAGGAGCTTCAAATTGAGGCACTGTGCTATCCTCACTGACAGGAGAGTATAAGCCACTCATTTCCTGAAAGTACAATTATTTGAGTTATAGTAGACACTCCAAACAGAAGATACACAAATCAAAAAGAGACAGCATATTCCTTTCCAATCTTAGGTTTCCATTAATCCCTTTTTATCTCAACTCTCAAATTTCTTTCTTTCTTTTTTTTTTCTGAGAGTCTCACTTTGTCTCCCCCTCTGCCCCGCCATAGAGTGCCATAGCATCATAGTTCACAGCAACCTTAAACTCTTGGGCTCAAGTGATTCTCTTGCCTCAGCCTTCCAAGCAGCTGGGACTACAGGCACCCACCAAAATGGCCAGATGTTTTTCTTTTTATTTAGAGATGGGTCTCACTCTAACTCAAGCTGGTCTCGAACTTGGTGAGCTCAGGGGATCTGCCCACCTAGGCCTCCCAGAGTGCTGGGATTACAGGCATGAGCCACCACACCCAGCCCTCTCAACTCCCAAATTTCTAAAGGTTTCCTCTCCACAGAGTGTAAAAGCAAGGACATTGGAAAAGTTAAACGATGAGTCTTTTCTATGGTATATATTCTTTTTTTTTTGAAACAGTGTCTCACTATGTCACCCTTGGTAGAATGCTGTGGCATCACAACTCACAGCAACCTCAAACTCTTGGGCTTAAGTGATTCTCTTGCCTCAGCCTCCCGAGTAGTTGGGATTATAGGCACAGGCCACAACATCCAGCTATTTTTTTGTTGTAGTTGTCACTGTTGTTTAGCCGACCCAGGCCAGGTTTGAACCCACCAGTGTGGGTTGGTGTGTGTAGCCAGCACTCTACCCACTGAGCTACAGGTGCCACCATATGGTATACATTCTAAAAGAACTACAAGTTCCTTAATAAATATTGTTCATCATTAATGAGGCCACCCAATGCAGAAAATGACAAATGTAAATATTTAAATGAGATGTACATTATATTAAGTGAACAATGAACTAGTAAATTATTAATCCAGGTGATAACCTATTGATAAATAAAGATAAATATGACAGTAATAAAACAGGATCATCATCAGGTTCAACTCTTTTAAGTAAAAAAAAGGTCGATCCATACTTTAACAACATTTCGTACAAATATTAAGAAAAGTAACACTATTCTTGATTCAAATATTAGCTTTGTTTAATGACTTAAGACTCTAATTTCTGATCAGTAACACAGAGAAAAAGACCCTCCTAATCAATCATTATCCTTTAAATTATGTCTCTGAATCACAACAACCTAGACTATTTTTGATATGCCACATTACAATAATGCAAAAATAGCAAATTTTAAAATGGCACTAACGATGCAGAGTTAGGTTAAAGTATTTCTGGCTAATAGAAACTTAGCTCAATCATATAGTCATACAAGTGACATAAATGTAAGAAGTTATAAGTGCCACATGGGATACTGAATATCTACTAAATATTAAATACATTATCCTTTAACATATTCTACATAACAGCAAAAGAAAATATGATATGAGAATAATTAAAAACATGTACCTAAACTGAAATACAGCCAAAAGCAAAAACTTCATGTCATAAGCCTATGAGCCTCCCAAGAATTCTCCCATGGATTGAAGTACAGTATATGTTATATATTCCTAAAATATTTATAGCATATTCTCATAGTTGTCTTTCAACCTTGCCATCAAGAAATACACATAGTAGATATGTAAGAAGTATTTACTTAATAAAAAAATGGAATAGCAATGAATCAGTTTAGTGATGATATAATAAGATTTTAAGTTAATATAATGGCATTCCAAGAAATTTGTGTGATTTTTTGCAATCTAATTAAGAAAAATTATGGGACTAAAACATTATGAAAACAAACTGGACTAGAGTTTATCATCAAGAAAGTGTTTTGAATGTTTTTTCAACAAAAAATAAATTCTCAATTAAAAAATTAACATCTATTGCTTTCTTTATAACTGAAACCAAACACAGAAATTTAATGCAGCATCTTAAAGGAAAGGTGACAATTTCATAAATTTGGAATAACTGCTAGAGATGAGAGAAAATCTTGATTTCTTACTTCAACTCTTTTAATATCCTCTTCCAAAACACTTAGCTCCTTCTGGATCTGTTCCAGTTGCTGTAGATTAGATAGAGGAGAAAAAAAAAAAAACAAAAACCTAAGCCAACCATAATGGTATTACCATGATCATAATTTTGCATTTAGAAAATGATTCTGGAAAACTAGGCACTACTGGCAAATTAAGGGGATGAAAAACCATTGACAAAATATAGCTATAAGTTCCAATGTTAAAATGCAAAGGTAAAAACTTAATTTTTAAGACAATACAATGTTGTACTTCATTAATAAAACAGAGCTTGACCTTACAACAAAAACAAAAAGATAAACAATGACAATAAATAACTTAAAAAAATACAAGTTATCCAAAGAGCCTTCATATTAATTGTTAAAACCCAAATAAAAAATTTACCATATCAGTTGTTAATCTGACCTCATACATAAAAATTTGTCTGACAAGAGTTTAAATCCCTTCACCCAAAAGCAAGCACAAATTAACATCTTTTTTTTCTGAGACAGTTTCACTTTATTGCCCTCGGTAGAGTGCTGTGGCGTCACAGCTCCCAGTAACCTCCAACTCCTAGGCTTAGGTGATTTTCTTGCCTCAGTCTCCCCAGTAGCTGGAAGCACAAGCACCCACCAAACGCCAGGCTATTTTTTTGTTGTTGTTGCAGTTTGGCTGGGACCAGATTTGAACCTGCCACCCTCAGTATATGGAGCCGGCACCTTACTCACTAAGCCTCAGGCACTGCCACACAAGTTAATATCTTAAGATTTCTTTCTTACAGGTTATTAAAATATTTAAGATGTTTTATCTTTTATAACTTGCTTATTATATCATATAACCCTTTCCCATGCCACTAAATTACAAACATTTCAATTACTGAGTAATATTAAAATTGTATATATATATATTTTTTTTGAGATAGAGTCTCACTATGTTGCCCTTGGTAGCGTGCCATGGCGTCACAAGCAACCTCAAACTCTTGGGCTCAAGCAATTCTTTTACCTCAGTCTCCCAGGTAGCTGCAACTACAGACTCCTGTCACAACGCCTGGCTATTTTTTGTTGCAGTTGTCATTGTTGGTTAGCGGGCACAGGCCAGGTTCAAACCCACTAATCTTCAGTATATGTGGCTGGTGTCGTAACCACTATGCTACGGGCGCCGAGCCTAAAAAATAGATTTTAACTCTTCTACTCTCATTAGAGATTTATGTTGTCTGCTAAGTATTACATATAATTTCAGGTTTCATTTTATTTCATTTCATTATTAGATTTCATTAAAAGGTTTACTTCAGATTTTAAGATAAGAGATTGTTAATATCACTCAATCAAAAGAAATAGTTGGAAAATCTTCATTATATAACACAAAAATGCTTTCCATTAACACTATACCAATTTAAATTCCTACTAGCTGGGTGTGGTGGCATCTCTCTGTAGTCCGAGCTACTTGGGAGGCTGAGGCAAGAGGACTGCTCAAGCCCAAGAGTCTGAGAGTTGCTATGAGCTATGTTTCTACTGTACTCTACTTAGAACAACAGAATGAGACTCTGTCTTAAATAAATAAATTAATTTCTATCATCGGTATGACTAATTGGCTATCTTCCTCTAGCACAGATAAACCGAACACATTTTGAAAATGTAAAATAACAATGAATACTTACATAATAATACTGATTACTAAATGTGAAATAGGTACTGTTACATATTAGAAAAATGAGGCTCAGAAAGGTTAAACAATTTGTCCAAAATTATTCAGCAAATAAGTGGCAGAAGTGGAATTCAAATCAAAGCAGGCTTTTTGCTACAGAATTCATACTAACAACTATCCTATACCTCTTGAAAATAGTACCTTATTATTTAATTCATTTCTTTAATGACTGGTAAGGGTGAAAAGGGTTTGTTTATATTTATTAGTTTAGCACCCTCTCTTTGGCAATACAGGCACAGTTAGTAATCTAATTGATAACTTATTAATTCAAATATTTAGCAATACCTGGCATTTTGCTAAGCCAGGAGAAGAACAGGATTTAAAAAAACCATAGCCCCTGCCCTCAAAGACTTTAGCCCAGCAGAAATGACAAACTACTTAAGCATTATGACGATAGTGGGCAAAGTACTAAGAGACCACCAACCAACCCTAATGCATAGCTTGGCAAAGAATGGGGAAGACTAAGCAACTCAAATTAGATCTCAAATTAAATCAAAGACTGAACCTTAAAGGACTAATAGAACTTTGTCAAGTAGAAAACAGTGGGTTAAGATAAAACAAGCAGAGTAAACAATCATATGCAAAGACATAAAAGCTATGAGAAGGGGAAATGATAAATCTGAAGCTATAGCAATGAATGAAATGACCAGCATCAATCTGGATAGTCAGAAGATATAAAAACCAGATGGTAGGAAAAACCAATGTTAAAGAGACAGAAAAAGGAAGAAATATTAACAATTAAGAAGGGCAAAGTGATAGTCACAAAACCAGAGGAAAAGATAGCATGCTATCAGAGAAACAAGGAGTGCAAGAGTGATCAGCATTGTCAAATACTTTCTACTCATCCATCTACTTTTAATAAACTCTTCCATCACCGCAAAATTTGTCATACAATACTACCTTAACTGAAACCTTGTTCTCTTCAAAAACACTGCCTCTGTTGGCACTATTTCAAATAAAGGCTGATCAATGATAAATTCGCTAATCCCCCAGTTCATAAGACTAGGTGGAACTCACCACTTTTAATCCATTTCACAGTCATTTTCAACATTTAGTCTTCCACCCAACTGTAAAAACCACTCTGATCTAGCTCAAACCAAGTAGCCAAGTCACTCTCATACCACTTTAACATCTATAAACATCCCAGTTATTCTTCACCATCTCTGAAGGCCTGTGATTCACGGGCATTTTCAATTTCAGTGATGCTGACCTACAACTCAGCAAAGCACTCTGATGGTCAGCTTTTAAAATGAAGGATGGAAGTAAACATCTATAATATCAACATCCAGAGATAGCCAAAATCATTTGTATGAAACATAATACATAAGTGAGATCAAATTAATAATTTTCTTCTGCTTCTGAATTGTAAAACTACAAGAAAAAAATTCTAACTCACCTGAAATCCCCAATACTTAGCTCTAATATCCTTTCTCCTGAAGATAATGTCTTATCCTTCCAATACACTAAAGCTTTTGCTAAATAATATACCTATTGTCATATGTAAAACTGCCAATACTCAAATTACTTTTATTTTCAATAACAGCAATTGTATACAGTTCCATTTTAAAAATAAAACTAATTTACATTTGCTGCTCTGACAATAAATACATAGAGTACAAAAACAATGATATAAGCTATATGGGACAAAGTGATAACTTGTCAGGCAAGAAATATTTTTTTAAAAGCCTGAAAAATGAAAACTGTCTAGAGAACACATACTGAACTTAAGGTATTTCTATTTAAGATAAAATTCTGAAGGGTTTGAAGCTCTAAAAGCTCTATTATTAGGGCATAATGTAAGACATTTTAGTACCAATAAATGAAGACAAATGACAATCTTTTAAAAGAAGCAAAAGTAAGAACTGGACTAAATTCATACTGTAAACATCACAACCCTAAGTCACAGAAACAAGAATAAAAGTATGAACAGGAGCCCAAGAACGTTTTAGAGATAAATGAAGAAAAGTTCACAAAGCTGAACTGTTATTATGTGAATGATTATCAATTACAAATCAATTTCTAAGTAAAATCAGCCTTCACATCATCACAGAGTTTGGGGATACTAAAAATAAATAATAATAAATATATAAGGTGGAGAATAGAGACAACACTATTTGAGAACATGATCCTAAGGCATCCTTAGTAAACACTCTCTTCACACTGTGTCAAAATCTAAAGAAAATTTACAAATATATTTAAATGTAAAAAGCAAATAAGTATTAGGATCCCTTCCGAGGACAAAAATGTAGAAGAATTTAAAAACAAACTGATACTACCACTATTGACAATAGCTTTGGTGCAGGTAGGCATCATCAGTATTAATCTATTTGACTATCATTAATGGCTTAACAAAGATATGCTTGGCAGCTCCTGTGGCTCAGAGAGTAGGACGCCGGCCCCATATACCAAGGGTGGCGGGTTCAAACCTGGCCCCAGCCAAATTGCAACAAAAAATAGCCAGATGTTGTGGCAGGTACCTGTACTCCCAGCTACTCAGGAGGCTGAGGTAAGAGAATTGCCTAAGCTCAAGAGCTGGAGGTTGCTGTGAGCTATGCCACCATGGCACTCTATCGAAAATGAGACTCTGTCTCTAAAAAATATATATAGCTATATATATATATGTATATATATACACAAAAAAACAAACAAAAAAGATATACTTAAGCATGAAACTATTAACTGAATTTTTAACATTAACATAATGGAGAATAAATTATACAATTGAAGACAACGGTACACTTTTAGGAGAAAAAGCAAATTTAAAAAAGTAGTAAAATTTAATACATACTAACCGTAAAAGAGTTATTACCAAAAGCAAAGTATTTAACCATATGAAATGTACACTACAGTGAGCCAAAATACTCATCATCCCATACTACCACACCACAGACATACACATACTTAGTATTTAATTCCTGTAACTGCAGATTTTACCATAAGACTTCATTCAACCTTCTCACAGAAACTTTTTAAAAGATGAAAAGAAATCATAGAACAAGCAAGATGATGGCTAAATAAATAATAAATACACAGACAAGAAAATTAAAATGATTTATTCAAAACCAAATGTAAACAGATGTTAACACCAGGGGACTATAATAAATTATAAATGTAGTATATATTCTAATACCTAGAGCAATCACTGAAAAACCATACAAAAAGGTACTCAAAAACATTATAGATAAAATCAAAAAGGAATACTAAAAACACTATTCCAGAACCCACTGGGATAAAAACAAAACAAAAAGAGAGAAATGAAAGAAAAAAGGGCTCACTTAACCTGTAATATTTACATTACATACTATGTACACAATTAAAAGACTGAGACTAGTAGAGTAGATAAAAAAGCACAGTTCAGGGTGGAGGCAAGATGGCTAACTGGAACCAGCTTTCCACAGAAGCTCCAGTCCAGAAGGAGAGTTAAAGGACAGAAGTTTAGTAAGTAAGCTGATTGATGGTTTGGAGCTGAGCCAAGAGAGAAGGTTGAAAAACATAGACCAACCCCCCTGAGGCGAGCTGTGACCCAAGGGAACAAACAATAGGTACACAATCCATCGCCAAGCACACAGGCGTCCACTCCCCCATGAGAACGGCTCACAGTATACTATACCAGGGGTCCTCAAACTTTTTAAACAGGAGGCCAGTTCAGTGTCTGCCTCAGACTGTTGGCAGGCCGGACTGTAGTTTAAAAAAAAAAAATTATGAAGAATTCCTATGCACACTCCACATATCTTATTTTAAAGTAAAAAATAAAACGGGAACAAATATGTTATTTAAAATGAAGAACAAATAAAGTTAAATCAACAAACTTACCAGAATTTCAAAGGGAACTATGGGCCGGCCTGCTTTTGGCTAATGAGATGGTCAATGTCCGGTTCCATATTTGTCCCTGCTAATCGTAACAAGTGATGCATGTGTGCATCAGTTAGTCTAGATTTGGTAGGAGATTTTAGATGTTTCATTCTGGAAAAACTCTGTTCACAGACATAAGTGCTACCAAAGATGGTTGTCATTTTGAGTGCATGGCTCCTGAGATTAGGATATGTCTCAGTGGGGAGAGATACATAGAAATTAGGAAGGCTGCTTGACTTGAATGCGTCTTTCAGAGAGTCACAATTCTGCAGTTCAGCCAGTTCCATCTGGTAAATTATATCCACATTTTCTTTCTTTTTTTTTTTATTTCAAGATACTTTATTCTTAAAACAGGTCACAACACTAAGCTTTTGGCCTGTTCTGCCACTGTACAAGCTATAAATAATTGCTGAGCAGCATAGGGGTGCTTTTTCATAGCATGTCTGAAAAGTGAATAAAAATTCACATAAAACAAATATTCAAATAGTTTCCATAGGAACACAGATAAGTGTGACCCCATCTCCTAATCTTACATATAGCTGCATCTGTGCCAACCCTACCCTTACAAAGACATTTCAAAACTAGCAATAATTTAGTTAAATGGTCCCCCCCAAATCCCTTAATTCAAGCTAAACTCACGGTTAAAGCTACAGAATGATATCTACACATTAATACTAGCTGAAGCACAAGTTGCTGGGTGACGTTTCATTCCACTTTCCGAAGCACAAGATACAAGCAGAGTGCCAACATCCTGCTCTTCTACTTCGGGTAGGTAGTTGGGGTTCTGAATTTGCTGCACAAGTCGCCACGTCAGTCCTGACATCACATAATAGATTGTCGGCCTCTGGAATCCATTGAAAGTAGAAGCAGCAACTACAGCGTAAGCACCCATATTTTCAAAGATGCCCACATGCATTTCAGGCAGGTCACAGGGCTCAACTATCCAGTCAAGGCCATTGCATGTTGGTTCCCATATGCTGGATGAATAATACTTCTCATCTGGTTTAGGTCTCTTTTGCAGAAGAGGTTTTACATGAGCATGATTATAAAGGATGCAATTAAATGATCCATATACTCCATCATTGATGTAATACATAAAGGTTTGTTAACTGGACTCATCTCCATCATCAGAGCCTATCTGTTCCTTTAATACAATTTTTTTTGGCAACGATATTAACTGCAAGTGTGAAGGCTGATGCAACATAATATCTGCCTGGCTCAGCTATGATTCTCACTCCAGAGTCTGATGGAAAGTACTTGTCCAATGCTGGGTTGATTACACCAGCGATCTCTTCAAATCTAAGCTTCACATCTTCAGATTCAGGAAATCCACCACCAACATCAAGGAGGTACATGCTGAAACCAACCTCAGCTCCCATGTCAAAGACACAGCAGGCATCAGAGATTGCCTGCACAAAGGTCTCAGGATCAGTACAGCCACTTACTACGTGGAAGCTCACACCAGTATTTAGCTCTTTTGCCCATTCCAAAAGAAGTCTGTTGGTTTTGAGGGTGGCACCAAATTTAACACTGAATCGACAGACTGCTTCGGAATTATCAGTGGCAATCCTCAAAACCAACTTGGCCTTTGGATGTGCTCTGGCAACTTTCATCAACTCGACTTCACTGTCAAAAGTCATCATCTGGACCCCATTATTGGCAGCATACTTAATATGAGACACTTGTTTACAAGGATTTGCATAGATAATCCTCTCTGGAGGCATCCTGAGACTTTGTACCAATTGTATTTCAGTTTTGCTAGCACAGTCAAATCCTGTCCCAATGGCAGCGAGGGTCTTCAAAATGGCTCTACTGTCATTACATTTGACTGCATAAAAGGGAGTGACACGAGGAAGAGCTTTTTAGCCATCTTCGGTGTTTCTTCAGAACATCTCTGAGGTCCGTTACATACAAGGCATCCTTATCATCAGAAGAGGAAACTTCATTGATTTTTTGATCCAGAATATCCTTGGCAGTAAAACCTTCATCAAGCAAGTGGCAGTCAAATTCTTTATTACTATTGTCATTCATGGTTTCTTGATGTTTCTTTGAAAAACTAAGAGACAGAATTTAAAGAAATACTTCCAGCTTCTCACAAAGGCAATTCTCCAGGAATTCTGAATCCCACTGCGTGTGTCCTCCAAACAACAGTGGAAACGTTCTTAGAGCATCCGGGCGCTGCAAGTCAGCCCCATGGAGAAGCCAGAAAGCTGGAGCCACAAAAGCACTCACCCCTGCCGCACCCTGCAGCACCTGGCTCCCACCTGCAGGAGAGGCCACCCAAGGCGGTGCCGGACGGGGCGGTGACTTCAGGGACCGACCTCTACATTTTAAATGTCAATAGAAAATAGGTTATGGAAAATCTGTATGTCCTGTTCATGGAGATGAAGCTCTTTAAATCTAAATTGGAACTCCTTTTGCAACATTTCCAGTGAATCCACACGTTTTATTTGGGAATGCAACTCAATGGTTTTTCCGCTAACAGATGTTGTGGCCCGGGATGAGTCCGCTGCTAAACAGGACAGGCAGTGGAGGCAAAAACAGCCGGCAGGCCAGATAAATGTCCTCAGCGGGCTGCCTGTGGCCCACGGGGCCGTAGTTTGAGGACTCCTAATCTATACAAACAAGTGAACAGAATTCAGATACCCTTCTATTTTATCCCATGGAGAGACCCTCTAAAAACCAGAACTCCTTCCCTAGAGGGGACTTAAGAATATGCTATGGCACTCTCCTGCCAGGCATAAAAACTTTATAAAACTATATATATTCTCTACCTGCAATTCTGAACTCCCAGCACTCCCCTCCACTCTCACCTGGAGGTGTTGCAGCCCATATAGCCTATGGCTAGGAGTGAGAGTTATAAGAAACACCTGTACAGCTCGATAATGGAACACTTTGGAGGAAAGGGCATGGAGAGGGATTTAGCTCTCCTAACAAGCATGAGAGCTGGCGAGATGACAGCAGTGGTGAAATGGCAGTCTCTACACCTGTGGTGTAAGAGGCACGAGTTTCAGCCTTGTATTATGCTGGAGGAGAAGGCAGTCAAGGAGCATGCGCAATCTATCACAGACTCACTGACTCTGACTCTGTCTCCTCTCCTGCCTGCAGAACACCAGCATGGCGTCTCTCTGCTGAGGATCATCAAGCTCTGCTAAAGACTAAGATCTATCTTTCTAAGAAGACTGCTTTATTCTAAGACTTTCTCTCTCTCTCTCTCTCTCTCCAGCTAAAGCATATAGCCCTCAGTCACCTAAGAGAAACTGTACCTGAGCAAGGTAATTTAGCAGTCCGTGTCCAGAACCTAGTTAAGCTGGGCCCAAGACCTGGCCAGTCCTGGGCCCTGACAAGCGGTGTCAGAAGTAACATGTGACACGGAGGTCTGGAAGCCTGTCCCCTATGGAGTCCAGAGTCTTGGGCATTTTCTCGAGAGGTATGTACAGGGCATAGGCAAGGAAGAGAAGTGGAGAGCAAAAACGGATCATTCTCTCAGAGAGCTCTGGGATAATTCAAGGAAAACTAATAATGGCCTTAAAGGAATTACTGAAGGCAATGAGGTTGCTTCGAAAAACACAGAGGCTCTTCTTCATGAGATGATGAAGGAGAACTTTCCACACATGCCAAGAGATTTTGAAATTCAGACAGCAGACAGTTTCAGAACCTCAGCAAGACTCAAACCAAATAAGACATCTCCTAGTCACATTATAATTAACTTCACTAAAGTTAAAATGAAGGAGAAAATTCTGCAAGAAGCCAGATGTAAGAAAACCATAACCTACAAGAGAAACAATATTAGAATGACTGCAGATCTCTCTGCTGAAACCTTTCAAGCTAGAAAAGGGTGGTCATCGACTTTTAATCTCCTAAAACAAAATAACTTTCAACCCAGGATCCTGTATCCAGCTAAACTGAGTTTCATTTATGATGGAGAAATTAAAAACTTTAATGACATTCACATGTTGAAGAAATTTGCCATAACTAAACCGGCTCACCAGGATATTCTCAAGACCTATCCTCCATAATGACCAGCACAACCATCCACCACAAAAGTAAACTCACTCATAAACTTTTGATCAAATTTCGACTTCCACAGTGGTGAAAGGATTAAAAATATCCACTGCACTTTCAAAAAACTCGATACCCAAAATTCTGCCAGGCTTACCAATATTCTCAATTAATGTGAATGGCTTAAATTGCCCTCTAAGGAGGCACACGTTGGCTGCTTGGATACAAAAACTCAGGCCAGATATCTGTTGTATACAAGAATCTCATCTTACCTTAAAAGATAAATATAGTCTCAGAGTGAAGGGATGGTCATCTATATTTCAGGCAAATGGAAAGCAGAAAAAAGCACTGAAGTCATTTCTACTCAGATCAGGAAGCAAGTAAGATTGCCCATCGTTTCCACTGCTTTTTAACATTGTAGTGGAAGTCTTAGCCATTTCAATTAGGGAAGAAAAGGCAATTAAGAGTATCTATATAGGGTCACTCTTCACAGATAATATGATTGTGTATCTGGAAAACACCAGGGATTCTGCTAGAAAACTCTTAGAAGTGATCAAGGAACACAGCGGCTTCTAAGGATACAAAATCAACACTCATAAATCTATAGCCATTATATATACCAAAAATAGTCAAGCTGAAAAAATAGTTAAGGACTCTATTCTGTTCACAGTAGTGCCAAAGAAGATGAAATAGTTGCAAGTTTACCTAACAAAGGACGTGAAAGATCTCTATACAGAGAACTAATAAACTCTAAGAAAAGAAATAGCTGAAGATGTTAACAAATGGAAAAACATACCATGTTCATAGCTGAGAAGAATCAACATTTTTAAAATGTCCATATTACCCAAAGCAATAAAAATTTTAAAGCAATCTCTATGAAAGCTCCACTTTCATACTTTAAAGATCATGAAAAAAATAATACTTCGCTTTATATGGAATCAGAAAAAACCTCAAATAGCCAAGACATTACTCAGAAATAATAACAAAGCAGAAGGAATCATGCTATCA
>CAUYON010025500.1:0-38888 GCA_963573935.1 Arctocebus calabarensis | reverse complement strand
TGGCCCAGTTGAAGAGGTACCAATCAATTGTCCCAGCCAGTACCAACCTCAAATCAAAGAGTTGAAAAGTCTCTGGTGACTAGACAGCAGAAGTCTGCTGGCAGCTTTAGTATAACTCACTCCAGGGTTCTGTGAGCTCAGGAGGGCCTCCTCAGCCAGTAAATTAGCCTGGGAAGGTTGATGCCTCTTTCCCCACCTTGCCCTCTGTCACACCCAGTCTCTGGTAACCCTGCAGGGCTGTGGTCCAGTTCCCTCCAATGAACAGATGCTCTGGAGGTTTGCACCTGCCTAGATCACATGGGGCTCTGTGGCTCCTCAGCCAGTCCACCAGTTATTGGTGTTGGCAGTGGGGGAGGTGAGGCTTGACAACCTGGGTACTTGATAGGGGCTGGGGTGATTCACTCAGCTCCAACCCTGTCCCTGATTGATGTAAAGTAGATGAATAAGCTGATAGAACAAGTTCACAGAATTTCTGCCCTGTGGAAGAGACACTGGGCTGCTAATAGTCCTGACTCAGTCTGTGAGCTTCGGCCCTTTGTCTCAGCTGTCATCCCCTGAGGGCCAGGTGTGGCCGAAATTTAGCAAAGCTTTCTCAGTGCTGGACTTGGAGCCTCAGGGGACCGCCTGTCTGCTTCGGCCAGCCACCTTTCAGCTTATTCTTCTCTCACTGCTCCCGAGCTAGGAGAACAACACAGACCAGTGTAGCCCACACCCTATCCACATCCCTCGAGAAAGTGTCCAAGAATCTGGACTCTGTGGGGGACAGACCTCCAGACCTCAGGGTGAGAGTGGAGGGGAGTGCCAGGAGTTCCAACTTGCAGGTAGAGAATATATACAATTTTATACAGCCTTATGCCTGGCAGGAGAGTGCCACAACACCCTAGTAGGGGAAGGAGGTCCAGTTTTTAGAGGGTCTCTCCCGTGGGGTAGAGTGGGAGGACATCTGAACTCTGCTCACTTGTTTGTATGGAGGTATGGCGTATACTGTGAGCTGTTCTCTTGAGGGGTGGGGACTCCTGTCCACTTGGTGATGTGCTCTGTACCTTTTATTTGTATCCTTGGGGTCGCAGATTGTTGCAGCAGGGTTGATATGCGTTCCTCGACCTTGTCTCTTGGCTCAGCTCCAAACCGTTGGCTTTCTAGCTAAATTTCTGTCCTTTAACTCTGCTTCTGGACAGGAGCGTATGCAGAAAGCTGGCTACAGACCGCCATCTTGGCTCCTCTCCTCAATAGGAATCTTATAGACATTTCATTATTCTAATTATTCCTAGTTTAGAAGACATGTGTCCAGAACTGTGTCTTATCTAAATGTTTTCCTTGGATTTTATGTTCAACAGATGAAGGACTGGGATATTGAATTCATACAAATAGTTTGTTTCTAATGAAAGCCAGTTTTAAGACTGAAAAATATAACATTGAGCCATTAGTACTTTTAAGAAAGCTCTTCTAGTCGGTGGTGCCTGTGGCTCGAAAGAGTAGGGTGCCAGCCACAGACAAAAACTGCAAAAAAAAAAAAAAAAGCTCTTTTAAGCTCAAATTAAGACATTTCATGAGGCAAAACATTTTGAAATGAGAATCGATTTTTATCAATACTGTAACTCAGTCGGCATAACATGTCGTGAGCTCTCAGAATGAGCAGGGACCTCAAAGTCGGGAAGCAAGCCCTCTCTGTTGTTTACATTATTTAAAGTGAATTGTTTCAGTTCTCTGTGGGATTGTTTCCTGTTGAGAAGAACCTTATAATTAAAAGCTGCAACTGGAATAGAATTATAATGCAGGTATTTTGACAATGTGAGCACCTGGTATATTATCTTGAAATAAACTGACCTGTGGTTATACCAGTAGTGTTCTTCCTAGGCGGGATTTGCATAACTGCAGAGAATGCGTCACTCTGCCCATCTTTTTGAAAAGAGCCCAGACTATTTAGTAGAGAGAAGATAATTACGCTATTTGGGATAATAGTCAGATTTACTGTCTAGGACTGCTGTTCTGAACATTACATGAATTTCACTATAATTGCTCAGATCCTGTTTAGATGAAAGTTGATTCATTTTTTTCAGGTCTTCTTTGTGCTCCATTTTTATTCCTATTTTCTTTTTTAAGCAAACAGGTCTAGCTTTGCCAGTAAAAATGATATTTAATTTCAAAATTGACTTCCTTTTGTCTATGTTTGTAAATTGTTAATTAGAAAAATTTTTGAGTTGTCATAGATCAAATTTTTTCCCAAGTCATGACTTTCTTTTGTGTCCTGTGTTTCATTAGCATACCTGTTGTTGCCCGTGATAGTTATAAAATAAACAAACTCTATAAATCCCATGTTTTTGGTGGGCAGACTGTATTCACCCACCATTGTCTTTCTATTAATTCCCTCTTCAGGCTGAATCACATCAATATCACTGAAGTTAAGTGATAAGTCGAAGAACCCTTTTGTTAGACTTTGCTATTAATGGACAACTACGGAATAATTGTATTACTAAAGTTAAGTGTATTTTGTTGTATTTTAATTGTAGTGATACTAATATCTTAAAAGCTTTACTAGACAAAACACAAAAGGTCATCAGTCAGGACATGTTGGATATTGTCTCCTTTTCTATATAAACTTGTTGTCATTGTAACTTTTTGTTACATTGAAGAGCTAAACAATAAGCTGATTACATGGATAATCTTGTAAATTTCCCACTTACAGTGTCGCACTGTATAAGCCAATTGTAAATCTCTCTTAAGTACAATAATACGTTTATTTTAGACTGTAAAATTTCAAGAATTATCTTTAATATGGTTTTAGAACAAACCCTCTTAACGATCGAGGTTTGAGCAGATAGCTACAAAACAATTCGCAAAATCATGAAAGAACTCTTGCTGACAATTTGTCATACTCTTAATGTTATCATTTAATTTAGATATAACTTTTGAAATGTGAAAGTTAAAGCATTTTAGGACTTAAACCTAATAGCAAAACAGTCTTCATTTTATTGTCTTTATTTTTCAACTAAAAGCTTTTCTAGTCAGTAGAAATAACCTCATATAACTACTAATACAATACTTTTGACATTTAATTGATGAGTCATTACATATCTGTGTGGCTTCTTTGGTAAATAATAAATAAATAAGTATACGAGATTATTTAAAATATCTAGAGATCACTGTAATGAAGTACTGTGAAAATGTAAGAACCTAGTATGCGTATGTTATCTGGAAACGAAATAGGGTTATCCATTATAAACACTCCTTCTTCTGTAAAATGATCATAATCCAGATGCTGACCTATAAATCACCCCAACTATGTATTAAAATACTCTACCAGTAGTGCAAAAATGGGCTTCTTTTAAAGATATCCATAAAATTGCATCATTAAAGCATAAAGTTTAATGGATTTATTTTGTCAGCATTCATTCCAGTGTCACCCACTCCAAAAACACACACACATTCATACACATACACACATACACACTCTCACTCTAGAGAGAGAGAGGTGAGCATTCACAACCACAACAAGCAAAATCCCTATTATTAAATCAGATCTCTGAAATAAAAATATGTGAGAACTATCTTTCAAAGACTTCTCTAAAAGCATGAAATTGTTATAAGGCATCCTAATTTAGCCAGTCCACAAAGCTATCTGTGATGGCAGAAAAGGGTTCTTTCTTGAGATGGAGGCTTCGTTCTTTTTCTCCCAGTAGCTATTCAGTGCCCTCTGTCTATTTATATTCATTATTGCCGTGTGAGAACAGTGCGGGTTTTCATTACCCCATTGGCATGGGGTGGGCTGATTCAGTTTTGCTGTCAGTTCTGACCCGTTTCCTTCCCTCCTTGGTTACTGAAACTCTACAAATAGAAGAAACTACATACACAGTATAACAACGAAATAAATGGCACATCACAAATTAGGTTGTCATGTTTAGCTTGAATTTAATAGATTTGCATGTATTGAACAAAAAACACAAAGAAGCATATGAAGAAACAGTGTATTTTATTTTTTACACATAATTCTTTTTTAACAATGTGCTGTACTGTAGTATTATCAATCCTCTGAATATTTACTATATTATTATGATGGATAATTTTTATTCCAAGACATTAAACTGAGTAAGAGAAAAGTAGTTTGCTGAAAAGATTGATGTGATAACATCACAGTTTTCTTGTAAAATATGTTCAGCTATTTAGTATGAATTCTTTATTTTCAGCTCATTCCTTATTTTTCTGTGACTATCTTGATCATCCAATTCGTTTTTAAATTTTCTCATATATATGCGTATATATCATATATACTGTATTTATCCACCTCAATGGAAAGCTGTAAGATTCTTGTTTTTGCTAATTTTACAATAAGTAATAATACTTAAAGAATATAGGGAACTCTATATTATGGTTCACATAACTAAGAAAAGAAATCTTGAAAAATTCATATTCTGTGCTTTCCTGCCTTCTAATAATCATGGATAGGAAGAAAGAATATTGAATTCTAAAGCAGTTTAACAAAAGTAATTGGATCTCACACAACAGAAAATCAGTTTAAAATATACATTTTGCAAGCTCAGAGAATTCAGTCAGTATCACTATTGAATTCATATTTATTCTTTTTCTTGCAAAATGGATATGAAAAACCTCCCTTGTATCCCAATGCTTTGAGTTTGGCTTAATGCTTCTCTCTCCGCCCCCCCCCCCCCAAAAATCTTATTTACATAGACTCTAGAAAAAAAATAATGATGCAACAATTCTTCATTCTTTCATTCCTGGGAGGAAAGAATATATAAAAATCCCTCTCACTATGAAGTTTAACGAGATTTCTCCAAGACGCAGCCTGGTCGGTGGAGGGGAGAGAAATGCGCCTCAGAAAACTAAGTCCTCTAAAATGTGTTTCTCTAAAACTAGGAACATCCGCCTCATGCTCAAAATATTTTGAACCACTTCAGGATCTTTGTGAAGTTCCTGCAGGCATCAGAGATGCCCTTAGGAAGGTTATTCTCTGGAAAAGCTTGAGACATCTTTGGTTTATCAAAAGTGGATTTGTCTATAAAAAGGTCCATAACACCATTTACAAACAATTCTGCTTGTTATAGGCAGTAACTAAAATGCTGTTTTGTGAGCTGATTGTGATCCATAGAAGTGTGAAGCGTAATAGAATCAAAGAAAGCTGAGATAAGCAAGTTTGTCTGCCCTGCTTGCTTAGCAGCTTGGTAGCACTGGCACCGTGGTTTTGTACACGTAGTTTAAGGGTGTGCTTGTGAAACCCAGCACAGGTTGGGCGGACTTAATCATTCCTGGAAAATTTTTACTTTGACTTTTTCAAAATTTAGTTTCAAATGCTAGTGGAACAGAGCAAGCTGAGTAAGATAAAAATAAAAAAAGAAAGCATCAGTATAATTGTAAAATATATACATAAATCAACAGTGAGAGTGAGTGGCTTGGGCCCTGTGGCTCAGCGGGCTAAGGCGCCAGCCACAAACACCTGAGCTGGTGGGTTCGAATCCAGCCTGGGCCCACCAAACAACAATGACGGCTGCAACCAAAAAATGGCCGGGCGTTGTGGTGGGCGCCTGTAGTCCCAGCTACTTGGGAGGTGGAGGCAGGAGACTCGTTTGAGCCCAGGAATTGGAGGTTGCTGTGAGCTGTGATGCCACAGCACTCTATCCAGGGTGATAGCTTGAGGCTCTGCCTAAAAAAACAGAAAAAAAAAAAAACAATGAGAATGAGCATCTATAGTAACTGTATACATGATGCTATTTTTATTATATATTTTATATACTATATGCAATATAATCTCTTTATATATTATATAGAATTCTGACAAAAATTGTGAATTTTATGTAATATATGCCAGATTGTGCTTTAAAATAGTAAGCAACTAGGAAAAAGATGCTTTGGAATATGTTTTTAATAAAATGTGAGTAAACCTAATTATCAGGGCTGAACCCTCCCTAAGATTCATATGAGTTTAATATGGATATTGTACATTAGAGCTGTTTATGTCCCCTAGTTCCATTAAAGGCACTGATATTTTCACTGAGTAACATTCAAAACCCCTTTATGTAGGGGAATCATTCCACAGTAAAATAAGAAATGTTAAGATACAGAGACAATTCATTAATGACATATTTCACAATTTTCCACCATGTAACTCAAACGCACCAAGCAGTTTTCTAGGCAAAATGTTTGTTGAGCCAACATGATGTTTTTCACTAGTATTAGCATCGTTATGAGATTGCTAAAAACATGAATTTTCCAGTTTGAATGAGGCTCTGTTTGTTCCTTGATAGAATAGAATGATGGAGATGATTGAAATTTACAAGGAAAAAAATCTCCTTTCACATATTCATGGATGAAAAATAATTTTCCCTTTCATTCAATACTGGGTAATGATGTATGCTAGAACTCCAAAGCAGACACAAGCCTCCAGCAAAAAGGGCGGGGAGGGGCGGGTATTAATAAATTCTGTTGTGGAGGAGGGTGGGAACCGTCATGGACCAACATGGCCATTTCTAACAACAAGTTCCAGTGACACAAACTCTATTTTGTTCCTTTTATTATTCCTGGACTATTTTCACATAATTCATTGTACTGCTCTTAAGAAAGTCAGTGCTTTTTTATGTGAATAAAGTTACTTTTGTACTAGTTCCCTATCCTAGACTCTCTGCATATTGAAAACAAGATTCATGTCTAAATTAATTGTGTTACTTCCACAATCGTTGGCTGGGTGATGGGCAATAACTATTTGTTGAATATATCACTGGGTGCAAAGTTCTTCATTTAACTAAGAGATCTCCCAAATGGTATTGAAAACCTATCATTTAAAAAAAAAATATTCAAGTCTAGCATTGTGAGAAAGTGGTAAGCTTATGTAAATTATGACGAGCTCCGCTTCCCTTCAGCCCTCACATTTACTTTGAAAACCAATTGAAGTAAGACTCTGGGGCAACTGTAAATCGGCTACTATTTTCAGTCATTAGTTGTTCTTTTGGAACATTAAACAATTCTCAAGTAACATATTTTAATGTTGTTCTAAAATATATGCCTCTGTCCATCCAAGTCATTTGAAAGTATTTTCCTCCTGGGAAGTTAATCCATCATCTTCCCACTTTTAAAGGTTTTTAGTTCAAAGCATGTTCAGTGTTAGGAACCCTTAAAAACAAAAGAATAAAAAAGAACAGGATGCTTCTAAGTAATATGTAATTTAAAATCTTTTGGGGAATGTTTTGTTCTTTGTTTACAGCCTCAGTTTGGGGTTCTGGTGGCTTAAATGAACCAGAGAGCTAATGATAACGGGGCCTAGCTGAAGACATTCAAATCAATAGTGATATTCATTTACAATACTTAAACATATATATTGTTTACTATGTAAAAGGACTAGTTAAAGCATCCAGAAAACTTGGTAGTTTGTTTTGGATACTCAAGAATTAAAATTTAAAAATAAAAAAAAAGAAAAATCTCAGTGTATATTTGACAGACAGTTCCTACTGGGTTACTCCCTGTTTTAAACACTAACATGCTACTGAAAACTTCTTGAAATTAAGAGAAGATAATATAAAACGGTTAAGTGTTCTGTGTCATTAATCTATGTTTTTTTCCTTTGCGCATTTTTTTATTCTTGCTGGGCCTCCAGTTTTTCATTAATTTGTCTACCATGTTCCAGACTTAGATGCATTTCATAGGTTTTTTAATATTTTCTTTCTTCCTGATAGGAAATGATTGATCAACTCACTCATTCTTTGTTATTTTTCATGCCAATGTAGTAATATCCTGGAGAGTCATTTTTAAATTATGTGTGAGCCTCACATTACAGCCTGCCCATACATGTAAAAAGGAAGGAGACTCTAGCTCTAACCCAGCTTCTAATGAATCTAGCCCAGATTAATCTGTCATGGGTCTGCAATCATTAAGAGTAAATCCTTATTCTCCATACTTCTTTCCAAAAGGGACGTATTAACTTGCACTTCCACCAGAAGTGCAGATGTGTTTCCTTTTCTCCACATCCACACCAACATCTGTAATTTTGGGTTTTGCTATGTGAGTCACTCTTACTGAGTTAGATGATCTCTCAAAGTGGTTTTGATCTGCATTTCTCTGATGATTAAAGATGTTGAGCATTTTTTCATATGTCTGTGGTAGATAGATCTGCCATTTGATCCTACAATTCTTCTACTAGGTGTATATGCAAAAGACCAAAAATCACTTAATAACAAAGATATTAAAGATATTTGCACCAGATTGCTGATTGCAGCTCAATTCATAAAATCCAAGTCATGGAAGAAGCCCAAGTGCCCATTGACCCATGAATGGATTAATAAATTGTGGTATATGTATACCATGGAATATTATGCAACCTTGAAAAAGATGGAGACTTTCCCTTTTTTACATTTACATGGATAGAGTTGGAACATATCCTACTTAGTAAAGTATCTCAAGAATGGAAAAAAATCCAATGTCCTCAGTACTGTTATGAAACCAATTTACAATCACTCACACTTTCATATGAAGAATAGATCACAACTATGGCCCAGGATGAAGGAGGGAGGAGGGGGATGGGAGAGGAGAGGGGAGGTCAGACCGGGGGAGGGTGAATGATGGGATCACACCTATGGTGCATAATGAAAGGTATTTGTCGGATTTATTAAGTATAGAGTAAAAATGTCTAATTAAGTGAACAAGATGAGGTTTATATTAACCACTGTGATGTAAACACTCCTAATTCTATATGAAATCAGCACACCGTACCCCATACATGCATTAATGTATACGTGATTTATGCATTTATGATTTAATAAAAAATGAAAAAGAGGAAATATTTATAATTAATTCACACACCATACTTTAAAGTAGAGCTGAAAATCAATATAAAGTCAATGGCAAATATAAATTCTGCCAGTTTAACAATTTAAGAGGCTCATTGTCTTTCTCTATTTTGTTTTTCCTGTTTTTTTCTTTCATTTCTCTCTTCTTGACTTACTAGTTCATACGTCTTTCAATCCTTCCTTCCCTTTCTCTTTATACTTCTCTCCTTCCCTGTTTATTTCTTTCGTCCTCCTCTCTTTCCTTTCTTGTGTTCTTTTCTTCTTCTTTTAATTCCTTTCTTTTCTTTCTTTCAATTCTGTTCTTCCTTATCTTTCCTAGCATTTTATTTCTTTTAGTCTTTTATTTCATTCTATCATTTGCTTTCTATTATTTCCAACCTATATATATTGCATTTGTCATATGTACACTAAAAGTTAGTCAGGCGTAATGGAATGATGAGATGATAAAATAAACAAAATCATGAGCTAGCTTAACTTCTTTTATTCCTTCCTTCATCCCTTTTTTAAACACATATTTATGGACATTTTTTATGTTCTGTATATATAGAAATTTGAAGTACATCATCTTGTTTATCATTGACAGCATCCTCACAATGTGTAAAGAGGCAGTGTCTGAGCAACATTAATTAACTTGCATAAACCCATATGGGAAATAGTAGGATTAGGAAGCAGAGATGGCTACTTTGGGGGCCTAGGTGAACCAAATCCTTCATACCTCTTTCACTATCTAGATTTGCGTTTTAAACAAATCACTTAGCACCTGTTCCTTATTTTTAACCTTCTGTGAAATAGATACAACAGTTCTTCTTCCTCTTCTTTATACAACAAAGAAGAAGATGCTTTAAATGGCACCAGACCCTGAAATGATGATTTGCCGTAATGGTGATTATGATAATGATGATCACTCATAAGGCCTTCTGCGTGCCCGACGCTGTCCTTACCACTTCACGTGGATACGTGCTTGGCATTCATAATGACAGCCTACTTCTTTATGTAAATGAATGTTGGTGTGCTTAGAAGAGTGAGCACATGGTTGCTATTCACATATGCACATTAGGTAAGACAAAAAGATGTTTGGGGGCTGACATGTCTATTGTACATAGTCTTCATTTTTTGGTGTCCAAGTCCTAAGAGGAAGAAAGACATTTTCAACCCAGCTCAATTCAGGTTCAGCGCAATGTACATGTGAGATAAATTTTCAGGAGAGAAAGCAGTACATATTAATTAGTGCAATGTTTATTTTGTTTTAATAAAAGAATATCATCGGGGGGGGAAGGAAGAGTGGAAAAAAAATTCAATGGCTATGATTTTTCTCCTTAACTGTAAAGGGACAAATTATGTAAGTATCAGCTATAATTTATTGCTTCAAAACTCAAGAGTAATTAATTTAAGAATTATTTTTCAAGGCTGATATCCTGTGGTTTCTAGCAAGCAGCAGTATAATAATATGTGGATTCTTGGCTATTTAAGGATATATTCTTTGTAGACGTTTTGTGTCCCTATGTCTTTTCAAATATAGTCAAGAAAACATGATTACTAGTTGAGGATTTGTAGTTGCTGTTAATTTTCTATATATATATGTATATATAGATAAGCATTCCCAACTTCCAAATAAGAACAACAATAAGCATTTTAAAATAACTGTCCGGGTGGGAGAAGACATGTCTCTCATAAAAGCGCATTTATTTTAAGTTACTCCAACTTAGTTTAAAATAATCTAATTTAGCATAATGATAGTAGCTTGGTGATTCATGTACAAGGAGTTCCATTTTCTAGGAAGAAAAAAGTCTATGTGGATTTCTGTAGTTATCTCCAAGATAGCAGATTTAATAACACCTTGCCCAGGAGGAAAAAGTTCACGGTGTTTCTCCTTGTTGGTTGGTAGCCCTGGGGTTAAGTATTCAATAGGATCATTATTACATCTAAATCACTATTAAGCCAGAAGATTTTTTAACCCAAAGGAGCAAAAACACGTCTGAGCTGACTGTTGTGGAATATTTAGCCATTACATATCTGGGCTCACTGGAAGCAGCATATTTTACTATTCTCCCCAAGTCATGAATAATGTATAACTAGTCATATTTCTCAGGTCGTCTTATTCTGAATCCTGAACTTGACTGCAATTCTAAATGTGTTTAACTGTCCCAAATCCCCGTGTGCTCTTTGGAAGCCAGGTAGGTATATTATGGACACATTATTAGTCCTCATTTTGATGAGACAATATTTTTTTAATAGTTAAATGACACTACTTAATACAGCCTAAAGGATAAACGAATCCCTTAAGTCATTGGTATTTTTTTTTTAACGAAGCAAATTCTCCTTGACAGTTACTTTAAAAGACACGTCGTCCCCAGATATTTGTCTTCCCTTTTACATTCTCCTGCGTGAGCGCTGCATTATTTAGCCTGGTTAACATGCAGAGCAGGAAACTGTTTCCTAACTTCCCCCCCCCACCTTCTTTTTGAAGGTATCTGATGCCCATTTACTGGGACTCTGTACCTTTTATCAACACTGGTTTGTTTAAAGAGTTTTTAGCTTAAACTTTTAAAAAATGTTGAAACCCTTGTGAAGTCCTTTCAAGTGGAAGGCAGAGATTGTACTGTGTTGAAGGATAATTCTCTGCCATTCTCTTTAATTTTCTCAGTGTCACCTTCACCTGTGCTCGTATTAAAAAGAAAAAGTACATTGAGATGGAAGTAGTAAAAATGTGACTTTAAAATGCACAAAATAGTAATTATGTAAAAATTGTTTCTTTGGGGGAAATGAAAGACTACACCCAGTAAAACAGATGACAGAGTACTAATTATTATTTTTAACCTTTATTATTATATATCTGCAAGTCAGAAAAGATTACATTTTGGTTAACTTTGAACAGTCAGCAATTATAAAACACAATGCCAACTGTCAGAAAAAAATCATTAACTTACGTACACCTAATCTTTGAAATTAAGTTTCTGTGCTTTATAATCTGTTTGCTACTTGTCTTGTAATAAGTATTTTCAATATTTATTAATTTAAATCATATTAAAATGAACAACATGGAAAGGAATTTTTTTACATCTACTTTTAATAATCTGGGGGATTATACAAAAGAAATGTATTTGGTGCTATAAATTTATAACACAGAGACCTGAATCTATAATCTTTCACATGAAAACCATTATTTTCCTGTAGGTAAATATACTAAACATTTGAGGTTTGGACACTTTTAACGTAAGTGAGAAAAAAAGACATTGAGAAAAAATGCATCATATTAGATAATTTTAAGTAAATATTCTATATATCCGATATATGTGGGCCAAGGATAAACAGCATACCAGTGAAAGCAACAGCAATACTAACAGCAGGAACCTATATGAAGTGCTTCTATGTGCAAATGATTAGACTACATTCTACGTGCGCTGTCTCATTTAATCCTGAGAACAACCAAATGAAACAGACTCAAAGCTAAGTAATTTGTTCAAGGTTACATTCTGCTAATGGCAGAACGTGGACTCAAATCAGACTTCCTTTGCTCAGATCCCAGTGTGTTAACCACTGATTCATTGATTCTTCTATATAATCACAAAGTGAAAGCAAAGGTGTACACAGCACGTGGTTCCTTGGTTTCTGTGTTCCAAGGTCCTGTTTTGAAAAGTACTATGATATAGAAAGAAACTCTACCTTCCTAACCTCACGGTCCTTTAATACATGTAGCTTTTCCTCCGTGCCTATAGATTATATTATAGTTGCAACTATACAGTCTCAAATAAACTAAAACTTGGGATATTAGTCAGTAATTAGGTTTCAGTCGGGCAAGTGTAGCCCAAACATTGCTTTGTGTTCATTTTCTCTTAAGACTTCTGGACAATCACTCTGTTCCAATTGAACCAATTCAGCTATGATTAATATGTTCTACACAATGTTTTTAATACTTTGTTTGCCAGAAACAACGGTCCAAATCATACTCCTTTTTCTGCTATTCTTAAAGCATTTTCACTTCCCACATCCAATTCATGAGGGAGTGGTTCGGCTTCTCCCATTCTCCGTTCAGCCCAGCATGCTGTGGTTTCCAAACGTGGCTTTTCTTTTTATGGAATGACAATGATCCAAAACCGCATCACAATTGAGTGGTCCTCCTGCCATGTAAAATTTAAAATAGACCTCTACTGTGGAGATGAAATTTTTTTCTTAGCTGCCTATGGCTTTAATAATTATACAAGTTTGAGGCTTTTCACCAAGACCATAATTCAGTCTCTGACAAAATTTTCCATCTCACTCAAGGCCTAATGGAGGGACAGGTGTGGGAGAAGAACCCACGGAAAAACAGGTCGGGCACCGACAGTCCCCTCCCGGGGTCACGTGGCTCAGAGTCCTCCTGGCACTCGCTTCACGGGTTTTCACCTTTCTGCCCAAGCTAAAAACTTTCTTCTTATTTCAACCAAAGACTTTTACAGTTACCACTGTATCTGACATCCAGGGACACTGCATTTCCAGCTTTCTTCTCCTATCTATAGAAGAAGGCTGTTCTACTTTATTTTAATTTAGACAAAGATGATCTTTTTCAAACTTACAACATGAGTTTATGTAAGTACAGATGGTCCCCAACTGACAATGATTTGCAACTTTACAATGGTGTGAAAGTGACAAGCATTCAGTGGAAAACATAGTTCCGATTTCGATTTTGATCTTTTCCCAGGCTAGCAATATTCATAGTCTCTTGCTATGCTGGGCAGCCCCAGAAAGCCACAGCTCCCAGTGAGCCACATGTACAGAAGGTAAATAAGTGACATTCACAGTGTTCTATGTTGCCAGAGGATTCCGTCCAACCGTACGATACTGTAAGTGTTCCGAGCACACTCATTGTCGGCGGGGCTAAGCTATGATGTTCATTTGGTTAGGAATGTATTAAATACATTTGGAACTCTCTGATATTTTCAACTTACAATGTCTATCAGGGCATACCCTCACAGTCAGTCCAGGAGTATCTGCACATTGCTGTATTGTGGATTGAAAGGTTGTCTAATATAGTGATTACGAGGAGAGCTCTGATGTCAAAGTTGCCCTGGATTGTAATACGTTCTACCACTCACCAGATGTAGGCTCTTGGGTAATTGACTTGCCTTCTTTGTGCCTTAGTATCCACCTCTTTAAAAAAGTTACACTATAAAATGAATTATGTGCAAAGTTTTTAGAATAGTGTCTGATGTATATTTCTTGAATATATGAATGAATATAATTTTATAGGTTAAGGTACCCCCAATAGTCAGGCCTATCTGAACCCTAAACCATCGTGCCTGTTTTGTGCAGTAAATTCTCTTCTTACTTCCTCTCCATCTTGGATTTCCCACTGAGTTCCTGTGTCCTGCCGTAGCAAATCTCATTTTCACTAGTCTCTGGCTTATTTGCAGAACAGAGAAGCCTGACAAGTTAGAAAGCAGAGGTTGCCAGATTTTTCCATCTGATAAATCACTTAAATACTCACAGAGTATAAGCCAGTGGTTAATGTAGCTCACGTAATATTTAAGTGCACCATTTAAAAGAAAACTCCCAAAGCATATGCTTTGGTCATGATTTCCATGATTAACAATGCTTGTAGTTTCATCCCTTTTGTGTTGGTTACTTTGTTTCTGAAAGGATTGATTTTTTGAATCATATAAGACATTGGCCAAGGCATGAAAGCTTGCTGAAATTCCCTCCAGCTGGACTTTAGCTAAGAGCTGTAGGATAGCCAGTGAGTCTAATTCATTGAACACATGAGAAAATCTGTTTACACCATGAAACCTGTTTTTTAATGTGATGCTCACTGCTGGCAGAGTGAAAACCGAAAATATTCTCCCCCTCCCCCCAAAATAGACTAAAATAAAGAGTATGTGTGGCAGATGGCGGAGAGGAATAGTTGATCGTCACTGTCTGCTAGGCTCACTGTACTCCCCGAGAATTGTTGCAGGACCATAATTTTGCCATGATTATCTGTGAAATTATGTTGACTGTTGAGCTCTGATTCACGCTTTTCTTAAGTCATCTGCGAGAGACATGACATTCTAATTGCACTCCTGATTTTTTTACACTATGAGTTTGTTAAGCACAGACACGTTTTACTAAAGAAAAAAGCCTAAATGTATGTAATTTGACATTGTGACAGATTAATACTTAGGCATTAGACCGGCAGTACAATTAGACAGCTTAAATGTGTCCCACATCTTAATGTCTATATGACTTCAAGAAGTCACATTCAGTCCTCCTTTTTAAAAGGGTCTGTTACCATTTTGTTGATTAAAATAAATGAAAGTCTATCAGAGGATTAAAGTGAATTATGGAAAGGCTCATCACAATTACCCCTAATTCTAGAAAATTGAAATCTTGGGAATTAACTGTAAATTCAGAATATCTCAGGGTAAGAAAGTGTATTTACAGTCGACTTCCTGAAGTGGTTATTGTGAATGTAAGTAATTCTTATGCTTGGAGTAATCTGAATTCTTTTTTTAAATAAGAATAAAGCTTCATTCTCTCTGGAAGTAGAATTTGAAATGACAGCTAAAAGTAGAACTTAAAATTCAGATGACATTGTGTGCATATTTAAATTATATCAGGCTGTATTAAATGTCATATGATAATATACAGTTTATTCAAAAATACCCAGGAATACATATATTTCTGTATAATAGAATTTAAACTATAGAGACTTTTCAGATTTTTCAATGTGATTCACAATGAAGAATTTATTTTTTCTAGGGATCAAGTATATAAATATAATCTAAAAAATATATATATAAATATTCACAAAATAATACGACCTGAATGAAAGCTGGCTACAATTCTTTAAGTGCATTCTACCACCATCTGGTGGGTCGTGATGCTCAGATGAAAAGAAGTGACCAAAGTTCCTGATCCCCCCCCATTTAAAATGCATTCACACGTGTAATGTAAGCATTCCAAATTGTATATGAAATCAGCACATTGTACCCCATAAAGGTATTAATTTATACATGATGTACCTCTTTATGATTTAATAAAGAAAAAATAATAACATGGATTCATCAGGATCCTACCAGAGGAAAAGAATTTGTCAGACTGAGTTTGGTTGGCACGATACCCGTTTCCACGCACCTATCTGACGATTATGGGGAAACAGCCTCTGTGGTTCATCTTTTCAATCAGAAGATGACCTTTCCTTCACAATTCCGTGGCTTGAAAATTTTTTGTCTGTGGAATAAACTGTGTATAAGTCAACGGTAACTTTTATTTTCCTACTTTATTCTCAAACAAACATGCAAGAACCAGAGTCATCATAACATTATAAAATAGCTGCAATCCGTCAGGAAAGAAGCTGAACAAATCCATTCATCTACCCTGCCTTGTCGCCACTCCTGCAGCCTTTTCCTAGTAGACTTAGCACAACCTCCCCCTTCTACTGACAGTACCCGCACCCCAAGCCGAGTACGAGGGCTGCGTTTTGTGTTATGAAAGTATTTCCTCGGTTTATTCCAGTCAATTGCATTGTCTTGTTAGAAAGCAAATCTTGACTAGAGAGAGATTCTGGGATAGTTCCTGAAAAGGGGCGCGGAGAATGACTGTGGGGAAAGTCATTTACACCAGTGCGCACCACACTGATGGCAGCTTCTCAGCTTGGCCAGTGAGATCTCACTTACGATCAGCAGAGACTGTGACAATAACTCTGTCTGTGCAGCAGAGACTGTGACAATAACTCTGTCTGTGGTAGGACTAACCTCTAGGTGACAGGCACGCTTCCCCCTCTCCGTGTCCCCCATTCACCTGTTCCTTAGGCCTTTCCTGAGTTTGTAACTGGAAGGCTGCCAGGGTCCAGAGCACAAAACTGACTTTCCCTCTCCAGGGCACAGAAAGTCACATGAATGGGTAGCAGATTTCATAGGATGGCGACTAGAGAGGCCAGGGGCACTCACAACTGACAGGCTGCCAGGGGAAGTCACAAAGGAATCACCCTGCAACTGGACTTTGACGGAGTCCTGAGGGAGAGATAGGCCAGGAGCAGCGGAAGAAGAACTACAGGAATAACGCAAAGAGGTGGAAACTCAGGAGGCTCTCTAAAAGTGACAACTGCTGCACCAATGTACACAGTTATGATTCAATGAAATTATAAAAAAAAAATTAAAATGACAACTGCGTCAACAAGTGAGACTGGGAAGAGACAAGGGTTCTGACCTGGGCTTGATCCGGATTCAGAAGGCCCTTCTTTGCCAAAATAAATAACTTAGAATTTATAGCGAAGTTTATGAAAGAGGGTTTTAAACTAGGCAGGGAGTTCTCTTCACCTCTCTTTAAATAATGGTAGGTTTCCTTTGTATTACAGGCATTTCTCCTAATCGCCAGGACAAAAACAGTCCTGCTAAAGAGAAATCAACTTACAAACAAGTGATAAACATCAGGAAGTCACAAAGATACCAGGAATTCTACAACGCACTCATTAGGGTGGTTCCCAGTTACGTGGCTCATTTCTTAGATGTTTTGTAAAATTCCTTTCCTTCTTTTCTTTGTAATCACGTTACCCAAATTTAGAATGGTTTAAAACAATTCCTTTAGTAATATTACCGGAGACGGCTGTCACTAAGAGTGAGGGAGTTATCACCCAGAAAAGTGCGTTGTTTGTTTGTAATTTACTGAACAGAAAGAAACTGTCCTGTGTTAACTCATCATCTACAAAGGGCAGGAACAATTAGATGCGCGGGCAAAGTGGAATCTGCACAAGTACAAAATGAAAATTCTGGAGTAGATACTCAAAAATTAGGCACCCATGACTCAAGGGGAAATGAAAGTCAAAGTTTTTCCACTCCATTCCCTTTAAAGAAAGAAATATGAGAAGAAAGGGCCAAAGGCATCACGTGTATGCCATTCCTACTATGACCAGGGAAGGGGTGGGAATGGGTAACAGGTTCCTACTGCAGCTGTAAACAATTACTATAAACGTGGGGCCTTCTCAGAATTCTGTAGGTCAGGAGTCTACATGAATCTTCCAGGGCTAAAACCTAAGTGTCAGCAAGGTGCATTCCTTTCTGGAGTTTCAAGGGGAGAATCGTGTCCTGGCTTTGTTTTGGTTTGTCGTCCCTTCTTCCATCTTCAAAGCTAGCAGTGACATGTTGAATCTTTTTCACATCACTTTGCTCTGACATTGACTTTTTTCTGCCTCTCACGTGTCCTTTTAAGAATGCTCGTGATTACAAATTAGCTCAGTTGAGTAATCCAGTACAATCTTCCTGGTTTAAGGTTGTTGTGTTAGCAGTCTTAATATCATCTGGAATCTTGATTGATTCCCCTCTCTCATGCTATTTAACAAGTTTGCATGTGCTGGGGGATTAGGATACACACATGTTTGGAGTGGACCATCATTCTGCCTCCCATAGGGGGTTTGTGGGAGCAAATATGCAGGTCAGCTCCCGCTCCAGACAGGAAGCCCTGGAATTACCTGTGAATCCACGCAGCACGGAAGGGCAGGATGCAGCAGGAGGCATCTTCAGAGGTTGCTCTTCTGCCCATCACAGGCTCTCAGGGAATTTCAGGAGTAAGACGTTACCACCCACTAAAGCAAAAGGAAGTAAATAAAGGAAAACATTTCAATGAGCAGCAAAAATCAATGAGGCAAAATGATCCAGCGTTGCCGCATTGATTTCCCCCTCTGTTTAAACTGATCATTGAGTTTCGTTTGCTGCTCACCAGAGATCATTTTCTTCTTTTTTCCTTTTATTTACTTTCTCCACACTCTCAAACTCTTCAACACACTTTTAGTCCTAATTGTGATTGCCGATTTTACTTTCAACTGATTGGTTTATTGACCAGAATAAGGAACCAGCATTCTAAGTGTTTTAAAACTCTCCCCATGAATGGCTTTTGAACTCCTACCAAAGCTCTCGGAGGCACTGCTCTGATAGTGCTTTGGAACTCCCTGTGTGCTTCAGATCTTCCTCCAAGGTTGCAATCTGCACCTTCCTCCCAATCACAACTGCCAGGGAAATTCTTCTACAACACAGCCTGTTATTGAACAAGTGATTTCAACCAGATAAGTTTGTCTGTGTGACTTCTGAAATGATTCAATAGGCAATCCCAGACAAAGAGTTTGAGAATGTTCTGGAAAAAAGGCTATAGCATTAGAATAATTGTATAATTTCTCAAGACCAATGCGGTGAAGGAGAAAATGAATGGCCTCTGTGACTTTGGTTACATTTTTTTAAAAATCCGTATTACTTCAATAAATCTTAAGTGCTAGAATTTTCCTCATGCTGAGAGTAATCACATTACAATCCTATTCCACATGTGTTTTGGGCTTTAATATGATTCGTTTTAGATTTTCACGTAAAATAATGAAAAGAAAAGAACACGTATCAGTACCTTATATTCACCATGTAGTGAAATTTTTCTTCCTTAAGACACAGCTTACTGCTGAATTCATTTGATTCAATATTTGACATACTTGGCATTAACTATTTTAATAAGAACTACTTAGTATAAAGTCTAATTTTTAACTTCTTGCTTTTTAAAAAGTGTGATGTCATGGTTTATGTGGGAGAAAAGAAAGTTCGAGGAAGTATCCATTAACGTTTTTTGCAATGTACTTAAGTCTATTTGAATAAAGTATTATGTTATTGGAGAAACAAAAAATTTGCACTGCCTTTGAGAAGAATCAATCCAAAGGTAATATTCTTATAGTTAGTAAAGGCTGAATGTACTGTTTTAGAGTAAACATTCATTCCTGAAGATAACATTAATACATATTATAGAATATATATTCCACAACTTAATGGGCAATAATGAGCATTTGATAATATTCCAGTTATAAAGCTGATCAATAAAAATATTATACTAAAACATTATAATTACCCAGGTATGTTATGAAACTTTAAAGATTTGATACCATTAAGGGAGGTGGCTCTACATTGATATTTACACCTCTTTTAGTACTTTCTGTCATACTTTCCTAGCAAAACCAATATCAATAGCCAATAATTTTTGTTAACATGTGAATCATCATAGTTTTGATTTGAACTTCCCTGATGAGAAGTATTTATTTACTTCTTTGGAAAATCAACCAAGATTTAGTTGCTGGCAATTCAAGACACTGGTTTGAAGCAAATCCTGAACTTAGATTTTAGAAAAGAAAACAAGTTTTCAGATTATTGATCGGCAATCAGTTAAATCCATCCCCAAGCATTAATTTTTATTTAAACAAAGCCATATAGATTATTGGAAGTTTGGATTTAGACACTTAAAGAACTAACCTGAAATATTGACATCATCAAACCCAAATTATCTCCCCTTTTTCTACGTATGTGTTTCGGGATTAGATTTTTTTTTTAAGTTTTTGTCATTGAATCACAATTTCTTTACCACCTATAATTTCTACTTTTCAAAGATTGATGTCAAATTGTTAAATATTTGTTAACCTTTGACACTTGCTCAACGGGAAAAGCAAAGTGTAAAAATACACCTTATTCTCTCAACCACCAGTATTCTGAGCTCTCCTTCAGGTATCTTGAACTCACTGAAATTTTATGCAAAATTTTGCGGGTACACTTTTGCATTTATGGGATGAGGCAATACTTTTAGATTTCAATAGATTATTAAGGTCTATGAGTTCCAAAGCAAATAATTTCCAATATATAAGAAAATCTAAGAGAGTAGAAAAAAAATCATAAAAACTATGATCATTCTAGTGCACAAAAAAAAAACATGGACTGCCAATCATTTCATCCATTCTGAGAGGGACAATCAATTGGTACCTTATGAATTAAATAGCCCTGTTCTCTTCCTGGGTTTTATGAACTCTTTTGATGAATCTCGGAGCATCTTCTCAGGTCCAACACTTCCTATCTTTTTATTCCAATCTGCTCCTTCACACGGAAATCCCTGCTGCCCCTGGTTTGGCATGGGTGAAGAGGCGAGCTGAGTGAAGCCAAATTTCTGATGTGTGCCAGTTGATCGCTCCCAGCCAGTCTCCATACGTTTTTGCTGCTGCATTGCAGTTTTCACATCCAACCAGCAGATTCATGTTTGAGTTGATTCAGCAAGACTGAGCGAGACGCGGCCTGCACCTTCCCTACTTTGTGGGATAATGCCACATTCAGAGTGACAGTGGCCTGAGCCTCAGGGCAATAAATGCTTCTTGAGATACATTCAGTTGCTGCTGTTTATCTAAGTTTAGCCTAAGGTATGCAGGAAAGTTGCTGATGCTTTCAAACCTGTTTAAACATTTTAATTTTGGCCTCGCATGTCAGCCCAAACTAGAGCACTCCTAGGTGTAATGCAATAAAATCTTGTAATTATAGGACCAGAATCTCCTAAGCTTTAGATGGTAGCCTTCTGCTTCAACTTCTTAATTAAGTGTGCCTGCCTCTCCGAAAACGTTCTTTTGAAGGGTTGTGTTTACAGTAATATTGGTCAGTATGTTACCCATGATAAGGAGCTATAAAAGAAGTAGGATGTATTATTTCTAGATATCAGGCTGTTGTTTGGAGCAGTTTATTTATTGCAGGTCACTTAATACCCCTATGATTATGATTGCAGTGAGCTACGGCTGAGTCAGCAAATGCTCCCCTCCAAACAAAAAAAATGCCTTAGTGGCTTCAAACAACAGAGATTACTTCTCACGTGTCTGTGGACTAGAGACGTGGTTCTTATGCTAGTTGTGCCTGGCTTACTTATGAGGCTGCAGGTCCCTGGGGAGCTGGCTGGGTGGACTTTGCTGAGACAGTTGGGACTGCCTGCATCCCCCTCTCCATCTTTCATCTTCAAAGATGCCAAATCCTGCTTCCTCACAGGAAGGCAAACATGAGGCTCCAGGGTGCATGCAAAATTTCTAGGCCTCTCGATAGCTAGGCTAAAATACCAGAGTTTCATTTCTGCCACACTAGTTGTCAAAGCTAGTCCAACTTTAAGGAGTGCAAAAGGAATCTACGATGGTAGGAGCAGGAATGCCACATTCCAAAGGGGTGCGTATAGGAGATTAGAGGAATGAGGGGTCTTATCTGCGATTGAAAACAATACATGGTGAATTCTGCATAGCTGATGCTCAATGTCTATTTCATCACATTTGATGTATGAGTGGTGCACTGCATTTGAGGTTTTTGCCTTGCTTTTATTATCTTGACCTTATTGCCAGCCTCTTCCTGTTAGATTAACTTACTGCTAACTTAATGGTAAATTTTGACCTGTCTTTACAATGGTCAGGTCCTGGTGCTGCCCGGGCAGCCAAAAGAAGGTAACAAGCCAGTAACCCGTTGTCTTAAGGGTGAAGTGAAACAACTAATTGTGAAGTTGATCTATTGAGGTTGTAAAGATAACTCCAAATAATAGATTGCTTGCCTTTGATTTTTTTTTTTTTTTTTTTTTGAGACAGAGTCTCATTCTGTTGACTAGGCTGGAGCCCAGTGACAAAATTACAGCTCACTACAGCCTTGAACTCCTGAGCTCAAACAACTCTCCTACTTTAGTTTCCAGAGAAGCTGGGACTACCACACATGGCTAATGTTTAATTTATTATTATTTATTCTTTTTTTGTAGAGATAAGGTGTTGCTATGTTGCCCAGACTGGTCTTGAACTCCTGGCCTTAAGTGATCTTCCTACTTTGGCGTCCCTAAGTACTGGGATTATAGACATGAGCCATAGTACACAACCCACCCTTGGATTTGAGCAAACATAATGTATACTTAGCAAATCTTCTTTTGCAAACTCCTAATAATGAAGTATTAGGATGTTTGATATCGAGAAACAGGATTTGATGACTGGTAGATTTTCCCAAGTAGATAGTAGCTCTGTCTATTATAGAATCTATCAGCAAAAATCCAAGAGCACTACTAGAAAATTAAAGAGATGCCTTTTGATTGGCAATCAGTATTAATTCCACATTAAGTTATCTGAAACTCGTGAAGCCAGATTTATGTTAAAATTCAGAATCCTTTGTGTATTAGAAAGATAATATTATACATGATTTTAAAATGTTGAGGGTCTAAGACCATGCCTTTAATTAATGTGTTATTTTTTTTACAGTCCAACATATAAATATTTATACTACATGAGATAAAATAAAAAACGTTAAAAAAAACCTTATATTAGTTCAGATCAGGTTTGTTATACATTTATGGGAAAAAAATACCTTTTAGCTTTCTGGGCTTTTTTGAAGACTGATTTGAATAAGAAACTGTTCGCCTAAAGTAGCTAATATTTATTGAGGGCTTGCTGCATGTCAAAAATTATCATAATTACTTTCCATATATTAGGTGTAGCACATTTAATCCTCACAGTAATTCTAAGAAGTTAATAACTTCTCTTGTTCATTATATAGGTAAGGAAACTGAAATCAAGTAACTGGTTCCTAGTTACACAGCTACATAGTGATGAAGTGAGGATGTGAATGTAAATCGCCTGCTCCTGACCTATGCCAGTAAACTATAACCTTTCCATTCCTGGAAGACCGCAGAGAGAAAAAATAAAGTGTCTCCCTCCTTAAATCTTTCCGGGGCCTATGACCTACTATGTATTGCACACCTACAATGCATCTGGGACCATACTATGAGCTGTATATACATTAACTCTTTTATCCCACAATAAATGGTGAAGTAGGTATTATCACCTCACACTCGAGGAGCCTGACACTCGGAAAAATATCAGAAATCACACAGCTTATACCTGTTTGAGCCTAGAGTCACACTGAGCAATGTTGGGTCTCCAGACCTCCTGCTCTTTCCAAAAGTTCATGGCCTGTTGAGAGAAGTGCTCACGAGTGGTATAGGGGATATTGAAGAAAGGGTTGAATGATTACATTGTCCTTTTATCCTGTTGTAAATCAGTGGGGTCAAGTGAGTCTGTGATAAATTGGAACACTCTCTAGGAATCTTAACCTCCTTTCTGTAGCCTGAATGACACTTATATAACTATAGATTTCCTCGTCTTCCAGAAAGTCTTCACACATTCAGAGGAGCACAAACTGCAAGTCTAAGTCAGCGATTTCCACCCGACCATGAACTATGATGTGTTTGCCCATCTGTTCTTCCTAAATTCCCTAAACAGGCAAAAGTTGAAGCTTTTTCAGTTATTCACATGCCAAAGCCAAGTTCATCTCAGTGGGTATTTTTCCTGTCCTACTTCCTTACACCCAAGCTTTCTTGATACAGCTAGTTTTCCAAATAAAAAGTTTCAGGTAACTGACATTTACTTTTTTCTCAGTCCCATCATAAAAGGCAAAAGGAATATTTTTTTTGATGACTATTTTTTAATAAAGCACTTATTTGAATTCATTCATCTTTCATTTGGACTAATAGAAGTCAAGACAATGTAAAATATTTGTTGGAAAAGATTTACCACTTATATTTCATTTTACTTCCTCATTCTCTAAAACCTTTTCATCATCCACCAAATTCCACTGAAATCTCTATGAACTTCTAGGAAAAAGTCTTTATATGTCAGAAAGTCAAGAAGTATAAAAGAAAGCTAAATACTTTTAAAAGGGGTGGAAAAGAAACTGGTGCCTACTTTTTATTTTTCTCTCAAAAACAAGAAAATACCACAATTTTTTCTTTGCAGAATTGTGTCAAATAATGTGCTAGTGCTTGACTTTAAAGACCAAATCGAAAGAATGTTAATGAATGTCATAAGCAATCCATTTATCTCATGTGATCAGTGATTTAATTTATAAATGAAACAAGTAAAGCACCCAGACAGGTTTAAGTATCTGACATTTATAAAAACAAAGAAAATTAATTGGAAATATTTTAAAATTAAGAGTAGGCTCAGCGCCTGTGGCTCAACAGGCTAAGGCACCAGTCACGTACACCTGAGCTGGCGGGTTTGAATCCAGTCCGGGCCCGCCAAACAACAATGACAGCTGCAACCAAAAAATGGCCGGGGGTTGTGGCGGGCGCCTGTAGTCCCAGCTACTTGGGAGGCAGAGGCAAGAGACTCTCTTGACCCCAGGATTGGAGGTTGCTGTGAGCTGTGATGACACAGCACTCTACCCAGGGTGACAGCTTGAGGCTCTGTCTCAAATAAATAATTTAATTAAATAAGTGACACCTGCATGCCTTCTCTTAGGAAATGGAAAGATTCATTCATTATCTCAAGTTAAGGACCCGGAGTGGGATAGGTGTCCAGAATTCTAGCAGAATGAATAACTCAGAATAGTCAAAACCCTTTATGGTATGGAGCTGACTTCAGGTTTCAATGGATGCGTTATGCTATCCTATCACAACGATACCTCTAATGGGTTCTGAATTGTGTTGGACAGCTTCTGGAAAAATTAAATGCCACTGTAAATCTGGGCTTCCCTTTTATTCCTAATGATTCCACATAGTATCTGTCTCTTCTTGTTGAGATCACGGTAACATCTAACAGCATCTTCCCCAGCTCACCCATCCTCCTTGCCCAATAAGAACAAACACACTTTATTTTTAGGGAGACACCCTGACTTCTTAAATTAGCATATAATCTTCCCTACCTCAGGAAATTTGCCATCTTAGGGAGATTGCACCGTTCTTTTCACTAAGTAACAAAATTTGTGACTCGGAGGCAACAATTTCCCACACTGCTCAAATAATTTTTCCTCTTTCTGGCTGGTCTCTAGCTTGTTCTTATGGCTCTAGGTAGCAGTGATTGAACTCCTGAGTCATACCTTGGCTGTTACATGCATTATAAGAAGAAGTCATATGGTGCAACAGGAAAACGCTGGGTTGAAAGTCAAAATGCCTGTTCTTTGAGCCTCAGGTCTCCCGTAGGTTGGACCCCTCGGTGTGTCTGTCCTCCTTGCTTTATGATTGAGGTGATAAGCCAGATGGACAAAGTGTGAGGAAGCTCTTCCTGTGTTATGAGTTGTGCTGAGTTTGGTGGCTGTTACGATGGCTTAAAAATACTTTCAAGAGGGAAACTTTAGCTTTCCAAAATGATGCAGTGATTCCATTAAATACCAAAACTAGATACAAATGGAGATCTCTGTAAGTGATGTTAAGCTAGAAAAGATCAATGAATATCATTCCCCCCCCCCACTCTTTTTTCCCAGACAGGATTTTGCGCTCTTGCCTGGGCTAGAGTTTCTGTGGCATCATCATAGCTCACAGCAGACTCATGCTCCTGTGCTCCAGGAATCATCCTGCCTCACCCACCTAAGTTGCTAGGACCACAGGCATGTGCCACCATTCCTGGCTAATTGTCCTATTTCTTACAGAGACGGACGGGGGTGGGAGAACCTTGATGTTGTCCAGGTTGCTCTTGAACTCTTGAAATCTGATGATAGATGTGAGTCACCATACCCAGCCCCATTTCTACTTTAAGTCTTCTTAAAGTGTGATATGATGGAGCAGGGAGAAAATGCAAAAACTAAACAACCTCCAAAGAACTGGTTTTATTGTGGAAAATGCTTATAGAGAGTACTATTACATTTTCATATCAGACATTCTTCCTTTGCATTTATTTACTGAATACTCATCATTTCCTCTTTACTGAAGTCAAAATTAAAAGGCATAGTAGGAACTCAAGCATACAATAATGTTCTTAAATATTAGAAAACACGCTTTATTGAAAGACTAAGAATAGTACTTCATGGTATAATAAGATTAATCCATTCAATTCAGCCATAGGAAAAGATAGAGACTTTAAGTCTTTTATGTTTACCTGGATGGAGATGAAACTCACTCTTCTTAGTAAAGTATCCCAAGAATGGAAACAAAACAATAATCCAGTGAACTCAATGCAAATATGAAACCAATATATAAATAACTGCACATCCACACGGATGATGAAATACAAATATAGTCTAGCAAGGGAGAAAGGGGGGAGGAGGAAGGGGGAGGGAGGAGCAACCGGCTATTATCTCACCTCACGCGCTCAGCACGCCCAGTGTGTTCAGCACACTCCCTGGGAGAAGGGCTCAACCCAAACAAGAATTTTTCCTTAGAATTGAAAACAACGTGACCTAAAACCTTGTATTCTCATAGTAATTTGAAATAATAAAACAAGAAAAACTAAGAAGAGTTACTCATTCTGAAAGTCTATCTCTGTAATCCTACAAAAAATTAGGACATTTTTAAAGTAGAGGTGTCCATGTAGTTCGTGTGCAATTTAAAATAGTTTCAAGTTTTTGAATTGCACATGAAGTTTACAGACTCTGTATATGTTGTATGGAAGAAAGAACACAATGCCTTTCATGAATCTTTAAGACCTTATATAAATTTTGTTTTTTAAAAAATTTATGATATATGCCTGCATAATTTCATTAGAAAATATATAAACACAGAAAAGTGCTGTTTGACTCCTGCCTTCCCTTAACAAATTCCATCGTAATACATATTGCATTGGTTAAACATCGACATTTCTTTTCAAGATTCACTTTAGTCATCCAAATTGGAAGTTCTAATGGCTTGTGATGAATCTCATTTAGCCTTTCTTGATTATTTTTCTAAATTTGATGACAAACATTGCAACCTGTCTCAGCCAATTAGTCTTGACAGCTTCCACTGTGGTCCCCAATCAAGTGTTTTACTTTGGACATGACAGGAGATCCTTATTAAAAGTCATGCTTCTTGGATAAAGATGTGGCAGCTTACATGGGAATGATGGCACATAAGACAGGCTGTGTTTCATTAAAAGCAATAGAGGAAATCAAATTTATGGAAAATACTCCAGATTGTAAAATAAAGACTGAGGGAAAGAACTGAAGGGTACTTTCACTTATAGTTGAGTGCAAATCCCGTCAATCTAAATTAATGTATTCTCTGGTGCTCTGTGGATAGGTTAGGCACACAAGTTAAACTAAAGTAGAAAAATTATTAGAGCATCAACATAGCTGCACAAGCTATTTTTAAGTGCACTTCAAACAAAAGGAACAGGAGTGCAATGAATTTCAAATTATAAACACACATTAATCCCTGAAAAGCAGCCACCTGTGTAAATTCCTATGTAAGGAAATGGACACAGTGTGTGACACATAAATAAACCTGAGATGATTGGAGATAATTCTAGGTCATTTCTGCAGAAAGTGACAACCACATTCAAAAAGATTTTTTTTTCTGTTCAGAACCTCAATTCCTGATTACATTTATGGATACTATTGATAGACACTGTTATAAGAACAAGAACACAATCTTCTATTTGTTGACGTGGTAAAAAAAAATCCATATTTTGAGTAAAACGTAGATTTGAACTTACACTTTGCATTTTATAAGGTTTATTTTTCTATTCAAAGTATTTACATCTGCTTCAAAGTATTCTGGGATCAAAAATATTCTCAAAAGTCTTGCAGTTTGTTTATTTAAACCACCTAGATTACAAAGATCATTCATAAAATGTGTTAATAGTTTGATTTTTAATGCATCTAAGATACACATTTTAGAAATACAGAGGGATTTAGCATAAAAAAATGAGAAAGTACTTTTTCTTTTGACAGTAAAATTAAGAGTATCCTCCCACCAAGAAGTCAAATAGCAGCTTGTAAGAATGCAATAAATAATTCCTTTCGCATTTTACCCTGGGCAGAGAAAAAGGGACTGCTTAATTTCTTGTAAGGAGCACTGACATTTCCTCATGAACTCTCAGTATAGGGTGTAAAAATCACAAGCCACCATGGTTCAAAAGTCTGTGGGTTAATAAATGCCAATATTTTAGTTAGTCATCACTAAAGGGAAAAATGATGAGCATTATTGGAGAGCCTTAATTTGGGAATTTTGGCAGGAAAAAAACTTCTAAAATATACTATACAAATTTGAGTACAGGAGTTGGTGTGTGAAAGGAAAAGCAGAGTCCATAAACACATTGGGAATAACTTAACCCCCTCTTCTATTTTAAACCAAATCTGCCCAGCATCATTCATATGCAAATCCAGTGGACTCCACTGGCTGTGAACACATTTGCAGAGGTGAAAATTTGTCAGTCCTGAAGTCGTAAGTCTTGTAATAAAATGGTAACATATGATATAAATGGAAGTGCAGTTATAACATGTTCTTTTGTTTGGTAGTAAAATAAACAATAACATGTATTAAATAAAACTCTCCTGGTTATTCCCTTAGAATCTGGTAAGGTGGAGCAGTTCTCTCTCTCTCTCTCTCTTCTTTCTCTAACAAAAAGTCTATAAAAATATCCTTTAGTATTAAGAAAATACACAACTATTCTTCAAAGAGAGACAGATATAATGATTTTAAATATGCATAAAGGTAATTCTTAATGAGATATCTTAACTAGTGATTCCCAAGAACTATCTGGATATGGTTTCATCTTTTACATGTAGAAATAAAACGCATTTTTCCATTCTCCTGTATTAATTAGGAATACATGCTATTTTATCAAAAGTTTAAGAACTTGACTATATTTGCCCAACACATTTCAGATATTTCAGAAAATATTTCCATTCAGAAAATGCACTGGCAACTAAAACACTCAGGGAGTCACCATACAGCACATATTAGATCATTTGACGTGGTGGGAGGGAGAGGGATGTGGGCTGGGGTGGGCAGGTGGCAACATTACTCGTGTGCTATACCTATGACCTACTTGTACCTGGCTTTTTTTACCTTCTACATAGTCTGCTGTCAATTTAGGTTCTACTTCTGTGTCACCCTGTTATCTTACAATATATTTTAAATATAATTTTTACCTATTTGCATGTCATGAATAATGTATAAGCAGGAAGAAATCCAATAGGCAAAATCATATCGCTTCCTGGACAATTTATAGATCCAGAAAATTATCTATCTGGATTTAATAATTTTTCTTAAAGATGTGGAAAACATTCCTACCCATCCAAATATACCTATGTACTCAGCACTTCTACTTCAGAATAACCTGCATTGCCCTGTCCTATAATAAATGCATATATATGTATGTATATATATATTTATATATATATGTCTTCTACACACTTACATGCATCCTTTTTGTCTATTTATCTCTTTTATACTATTGGGAATTTTTTGCAAAATCTTATCTTTGATGAATATGAAATAACAACTGGGAAAATAAACTTCAGGGTGTTGGGAAATGGGAGCTAAGATGGTAAGAGATATGCACATTATCTTTTTTTTCTTTAATTTTTTTCTTTTTATTAAGACATATACACAAAGATCATGAATACATTTATACATTTGTGGGGTACAATGTGTTGATTTTTTATACAATTTGGAATGCTTACATCAAACTAATTAATCTTTCACCTCATTTACTTAATTATTGTGTTAAGACATTTATGTTCTTTTTTTTTAAATACATGTATCTTATTATTCTTCATTACATTATTTCCCCCCCCACCCCCCAGTGGTAAGACACACACTGTCTTTTTTCTCATGTCCCCCTCCAGGTTCATGTAGATCAGGGGAGCCCTGGAGGAAGGCCTGGCATTAATGGCTTCTTCTCCTTGGGTTTCAGATTCAAGGCCTCTTCCAGATGTAGCCCTGACCGGCAAGTGCACCCGTGAGTGTGACGAGTATGGCCACTCGGACGCCTGCTGGATGCCACTGCGTACTTCTCCGGAGAGGAAGAAGAGCCAGCCCAAACTCTCCACTTTCATGCCTGTGGATGAACGGGGGAGCCAGGAGAAGCTGGCCAATGGCGAGGCGGCCATCATGGGCGACCGCAACAGAAACCTCCTCAACAAAAAGTTGACCTCATCCTATGAGACCTTCAGCGCAGCTAGTTTCAGCAAGAATGAGGAAGCCAACCCCGAGGACATTCCCCTGACAAAGACAGGGGAATACAAGCCATCTCCCGTCAACACGCTCACTAGAAGAGAAGTTTACCTGTAGGCGGTCAAGGAGCAACAGCACTGTCTTTTCATGAATTAGAAGGAGAATAAGGGGCAAAAACAAACAAAAAGAAACAACAAAAACCTTACAAAGCAAAACCGTTTAATTACAAAGAGGGGGGCTACCAAAGAGACAAAGTTTTGCCTGCCACTTCTGCCTCCAGATCAGGCCTCTAGTGGTACCATCAGCCTGATTATAATGTACAATGTAGAAAACATCCTTGTTACTGCATGTCGAACCCCCTCACGGATTCCCAACACTCTCTCTCTCTTCCCCACCCCTCTCCAAAAAAAAAAAAGAGAGAGAGAGAAATGAAAAAAAAGAAAGGTGGTTGCAGGTTTCTTTCATGGTAACAAACTCGATGAGCAGAACCCAACACCTCTTCATCCCTAAGCTGCAGCACGATTTTAGTCACTTTGATTTGTTCCAATGTCATCCGGCTGGTCAATAAAAGCAGGTCAGGGGAAATGTATTTCAGACACACCATTGGAATATGGTTTAACACCATCAAAGGCAATCTATTGAAAATGGTAGCATCCTGTCCTTCTAAAGGTACACCCTTCATAAAGGGAGATTCTACAGAAAAGGATTTAGGGAAGATCATAGCTTTAATATTCCTACAAAAACTAAGAGCGAACCAATATTCAGTGAGTGATCACAAGTTCCAGGTTGGCCATACATTGTTTTCAGGTTGAGAACATCAACTTCAATTTCATACATTCACCGAATATTCTCAGTAAACACATAATCTTGATTGTGTGTAATCAACTACACTAATTATGACTTGTAAAAATTATGTATTTTTTTTTCAGAACATGAACATTATTCTCAACTGACTTGAACAATTGTGTCATTAAAAGGCCAAAGATCATACGAAAGATCAGGGAAATCACGAAGTTGATTTGGTCTTGATGTGGAAAATCATTAAACAGAAAAAGCAGCTGAACCCATGCACGCACAGAAACAATCAGGCTCTACTTTATCTCATAGTGTTTCTATACCCAGAAAACATACTTCCTTTTTATAATGAATCTTATTTAAAAGTTCAGAAAATGAAAAACTAATGAGACATATTTTGGGTATTATTCTATGAATAGGCCATTGATTGAGGTTCACATTCAGTTTCAGGTAATCTTGTCAGGGAAGATTACACTTTTAAAAATTTTATTTATGGGAAATAAGATAGGAAAAGAAGGAGGTGTTGGTATACCCTAGTTAGTTAAGTTCACTATTATCACATTATGGGCTAAGCTTGATGGCCTTACTTGTCACATTTCAAATTACAATTGCTTATTTTACTTGTTCAGTGCAAGCTTCCATATAACTCAAGTGCATTAATTTTAAATTGTGTGCAATACAGAACGATTTCAGGACTCGAACATTGAAACAAGGTGACACCCGATTGATTTTGTCATTAATGTGATTTGAACATGTCTTAAACAAATCCAGATGGAACATGAAAGAAATGAATTCTAGGCAGTGACATTTATCGTAGTATGTACATCTCAAAGTTGGAAAATAATGGCATTTTTTTTCAGTGCAATAAAAAGAAACAGAATATGCAGATTTTGAGCCACTTGCTCTCTACAGGATGATTTAATACAACTAAAAACCAGAGCTGGGACATTTAGATAAAAGTGACAATCCACAGACAGAATAGGGAATAACAGGTAAAGAGAGCACACGTTCTCACCACTGAATATTTGAAACCTGGCCTTGATGGCTCTCTAGCAAACAGTAGAGACAATGTAACTTTGGGTAGTTTCACGCTTTCCAGAATTTCTTAGACCATAAAGTGAAGCAGCCTGGAAGATAGGTTGATAATTCACTACACGTCCTCAAAATCCTTATCTTTGCAAATCACTTCTCTGTACGGTGGGGTACACTTTGGGGGTCATTTCCTTAAGCTCGTTCTTAAATGGAGTTTTCATTTTGATGTTAGTTTATGTATAATAGGTAGGATGAAAAGAGATGTAATTGAAACAAAAACCTTGGACTAAAATATCAATAATTGAACATGTTTATGTTTGATTATTATTGACACTATGGAAAGATGCAATTCTAGTACTTTGTTAGGAAACTGCATTAAAGCAGTTCTGCCTTGTATAATCTGTAAGTACCTATTAAGACAAAATACTTCTAAAGATACTTCTGAAATGTATACATATTTTTTCTTGCACGTTACAAAGGAAATACTCAATTGCATAACACACATGTTCAGCAAACTTTTTTTTAATGCAGTGTTTTCTTTCTTTCCTGAGACATTTGAAACCACTGGTAGCTCATTTCACTCTATTTTAAACCCTTCTCTTCTCGATAAAGCTAATACGGGTCAAATTGGACCTTCGGATCAATTGGATCCACATTTCCCAGTGACATTTGCACAACATTCAAGACAGCCATACCATCGTCATTTAACTGGTGAACCTCTCTTTAGAACTAAAATGGGTGTGAAAGAATAAAATTCAGTGTACTGTAAGTATTCACAGTAATTCTAGTAGAATTAGCTACCATAACATGTTTATTATATAATGAGCTGGCATGACACAGAAATATATTTTGTGTTTGTATGACTTTTATTTTGAATAGGTTAAATCTGGTGCCACTCCATATATAGAGTGCTTTTGAAAAAAAAAATCAATAAAAAGAAACAAAAAAAAAATAAAAAATGAGTGAATGCAAAATAAGCAACTGTGCCTTTTATACCTGCTGTTATGGTAAAAAACGGTTGTTGGGGTTTGGACAATGAGGGGAAATGGGCTATTCCCAACTTTTTTGATCCTATATATTTATCCATGTTTATTTTCTGAAAATTAATAAAAAATATATTAAAAATTTGCCTTCTGCCAAACTCAGATAATGGACCAGTCTTAAATATTGTTCATTCATAAATCGAAATTAAACCATTGATATGGGCTACTGAAGTCTGACTAGAAAGTGAACCCAGTTTACTGTTAAACTAACAAAGAGATTATCGGGGTGAAATCAGTCCATTATGTGAGGTAAAATACTGATTCAGAATTTTTATTTTTATTTTTGTCACTGCTCTTTTAGCTGCCATTTTCACTTTGGTTATGTAGTAAACAAATCATACTTATTTTCTGCACACAAGAATCTCAAGTGAACTTTGCATGCATTATACATTAGGACACCTTTATAAATTAATAACTACATAAATTTATGTGTATTAAAATGTCTATAGCTTTGGTCTAAAATTGACTGCTCTTTCTGAATCTGCAGATGTCATTTTTGTATAGTTTCCGACTGGCCTGCTGCCTGAGTTTCAGAAAATAAGGGAGGCATTATTTTTATGGGAGGAGGGACTAGGATGGTAGTGAGGGTGTGTGACTGAAAGGTGACCCTAGGAAGCTGTCTTGTAGGAAAATAAAACACACAGTCCAGAAGAAACTGCCGAGAAGCAAATAGCCACCCTGAAATACTAACAAGAAATCCGAAGACCTAAATCATTGCAGGTATATTATATCAGTGATAAATAAATAGATGTATCCTCAAGAAAAGGGATAAAGATGGTCATGAATACAGTAAAGCTTGATGGTTGTGATCTAAGCAGATAGATATAACATTGGAAGGAAAGCATCATTTTTCCAGCTACCTAGGGTTTACTTTCAGACAACTTTCCTACATTTTAAAGCACTTGCATTCAGTGTGGTACGATCTGTTTGTAATGTTAATCATTGATTATTGTTCTGCTACCTGGATGTTGATAGTGAAGCAGAGAACAATTTATCATCATTTATTATGAGTCACTATGCACGCAACTATGCTTAACATGACGAAATGTATTAAACACTCGTCCAACTATTTATGAAATACTTTACATAATTTAATTTGCTTTTGTACAGTTTTATGTAAATAAATTGCTTGTCATTTTTGTCTCTGCAAATTAAAATTTAACATGGTCAAATGGTTTCACACTTGCAAGTGTACTTCTCTGTTGACAGGTAATTCACTTTTGATTGGATGTGGAGTGAGTGGATGCTTGTACCAGTTTGATTTAAGATGGTTTGATTTCTGCTAAATTAAGATGGAGCAGAGAGATAATGAAATAGCAGTTGTTGATTTGGGGGGGCCCCATGCATAACTGTCACATTACTGTGCCTTGTAATGGAACAGAATTTGGAATCTTCAGTTTCATTAAATTAATTCTCGAGTCATTTTCTTAGCTAGCTTCAAAATCTTAAAGTGTAAAGTAGAAGAATTCATTAATATGAAGATTTATTATTTGGGAGGATAGCTATAAAAATTTTAAATATAGGATAAAGTTAATTCTAAGCAAAAAATGTATCTTCGTATAGGAAATGTTTATTTTTAATACGAGTTAAGGACAAGTAGAAAAAGATACAGACAAAAAAAAATCATGTGACATGTAGAGAAAATAACTAAAAACACAAAATAGAATTTTTACCTTGATAAATTCATCTTTTTCTTTAGTGGAGATTTCTCTATTTCTTGTATTTTTTCAATCACTTATTTGCTTTCATTTTTTAACTATTCCATTTGCTGTTTGTTGTAAGATTGTACCCCAACTATTAATGATTATCTTCTTTGTTTATTAAATTGGTATCTATTCACTCAAATAGGTTCTTTTCTCTAATTCCTCAATCATGATCTTTCTTCCAACTTAGAAACGTAAAAGAGAAAGAAAATACTTTCTAAATTAATATTTTGGCTTGGAAATTTTGTCCCATCTCACAAGAGTAATGTTAAAACCTTACCCACATGAAAAAATAGACATTCTAAAGATCCTTACCTTGGTGTTTTTTTCTCTTTTTGTGAAAATTCAACATACTTTGTTTTTTATAAGATAATGCACATTCTTGATTCAAAGATATCTCTGAAAGTTGATTTTGATGAATAGTCTTTCTTCTGATTGGTACCTCAGCTAATAAGGGGAAAATGTTAATAGTGGTAGAGCTCTGCATTCAAATGTTTATTAATCTGAGAATTAGGAGGTGAGAAAGTCTACTTCAAGTTGTAATAGGGTAAAGAAATGATGACCTATTTTTGCTTTCTGGTTGTCTGATGGTAAGAACTATACCTTAGTACCAAAAAATGAAATCCTTACATGCATTCTTCCTTCAAATTTTTTATTTAGATTTTTGAGAAATATATTTCTCTTTACCCTGAAATTGGATTATTAGGCTGAAATATTTAAACATAAAACAAGAAAAGCTGTCAAACTTGTAAATATATGGTGGTTTACTTTAGAATAAAGAGAGTGGACATGAAGCAAGCTAACAAAAGTGGCACAGCATTGATTTCAGGGTTTAGGCTTGATAATTCTAACATCTCTGATTCATTGGAAGAATTCCCTCAAGTAACTTACAAGTTTGACCTGTTCACAATTACAGTACACATTATGGTGTACAAAGTGTTTGTATTATAAGATTTATCTTAAAATTTCCATAATACCTGCAATATAAACTGTAGAAACTTAGGTAAACTGTGTAGGAAGGTGGATTTTATCTCATTTTATTAAATAATTCTTAGATTAATAAAAATTTGGACACAAAGCTCAACTCTCATTAACATTTTCCTCTCTACTGGCTGGGGTAATAATTACAACAGTTTGTAGGACTTACCGTAATGACAAGAAAAAGCAACTTTCTACTTTTATGTGAATAAAATAGTCATTTGGTAAAGTGGAAATTTGGAGAGAGGGAAACTAATTATGCAGATTGGCTTGTAATTATGTCAGTTTGACTTTGTATTGCATACCCTGGCAGTAATTGTAACTTTCATAGGACTTTGGCCAGCAAATTATAAATCTTGAAAACGTTAATTTCTTCCTGCACAATACCCCAGGTCTAGTCTATCAGGCACTAAGGTTTTGGTGAGCCTACGGCTGGATAAATAACTAGTCTAACTTTGGGGGCTTGAATTACCACAACACACTGCACTATTGAAATTGATCAGATAATTGTAGAATTTTCAAATTGACTTTGCTTTAAATACGTTGATTTCACAGAGAAATTGTCTATTGAGTTTTTGTCTTGTTTCTTTTCTCCCTGTAATTTTAACCTTTTCATGTCCCCATCCTCAAGCCTTTTGGAGAAGTTATTTGGTCTTTGTTATTTTGTTGTTGTTGTTGTTTGTTTTGGGTTTGCTTGTTTGTTTGTTTCATTTTTTTTCTCCTTTCACAAGAAATCAAGATTTTCCCAGAAGGCAAAGTGAAAACCAGAGAGCTAATCAAGGTCTAGAGAATTTGCAACCCAATTAGCTTTATTTAATGGAAATTTATAATATCAAATACTTAAGCTCTTGGGAAGAAGAGAGTGAATAGGAACTGAACTTATGATTGTTTATTTTGTCCTATCTGTATCCTCTTCTCCAGTACTTGTTTATAAACTGAATGGAGGAATGTGATTAACCAAGACAGTATAAATTTTCTAAGCTACAGGGAGTTAGGAAAGGATATGAATGTAAAATGTGGAAAGCTCAAAATTTATGCTTTCTTTTAACCCTAACTTTATTTATTCTTGTTGTGTTTCTATTAAATGTAAATTTTATTCATTGGTTGAATTAAATATGTGTGACCCACACTGAAATAATTTTGTTTACTTATTGAAACTCTCAGGAGAAGACATAGAAGATGCTTGGTAGTTTACAAATGTAAACTTGTCCCCTAAACTATCAGATGATGCTAAAAAAAATTTACAAATTATTCTTGATGTTCAGTTTAATTTTTTTTTCCATTATGTTACCATGATTCAAATGATCCAATACCAGAAAGGTCATAAGAAAAATGTATGAAATCAACAAAGTAATGCCAGATGTAATCTTAGTGGTTAGAATGGGGTTTGGACAATAAAAATGTTAATTAACATGCCTAATTTAAAAAAAAATAGTTCCTTAAACTAGTAAAGGAACTAAAATAGTTCCTTAGATAAAAATAGAATGTTTTATTTTGAAAATTTAACTGAAAGTGCATGACAACATCCCAGAACTCTGAGGATCATGTCAGTTTTTTCTGAGTGTGATTTATGTAATATTATATAAAACATTTTTATTGCAATTTTTTGGACTGTTGTAAAAATTTGACAGTTAAGTAATTTTTATAATACATTGATATAAATGAAATGAGGGCAAAAAATACTAACAGGAAAGAAAGTAAGTAGTTGACTAAATCATGTACTTCACAGTCTGTACACCTGCTTTTAAGAAGGAAACAATTATTCTACTGCTCTTCCAGACTGTAAGCATAGCTGGAATATTCTAGAATAGCACAACTGGAATTGGAGGACCACTCAGAGAATTAAGACTTTTAGGGGGTGTGAGCATTCTAAAATAATTTTTAAAGTTTGAGCTGTATTATTGTGATGATCAAAGTAATCTTTTAGCGTACTTTCAGTGAGAATAAAAGTCTGCTTTACAAGTCAATTTTTATCATTTTTGGTCTGAAAAATTGTATATGCTGAAGTCCAAATGGCTTTCTTCCTTACAATTGTCCATATTTTACTTATTTGTGAGTTGGTGAAGGAGCAAAGTATTAAAACAGTGTGAAGGACTTGAGCAGAAGGTATCAGCATGCACAGAGGTCAACGAGCTTTTTCTCTGCAGAGCCAGAGTATAACTATTTTAGGCATTGTAATTCAAGAAGCAAAATCAAGAATATTATGTAAAAAAAAAGAATGTGTGTAAGTATTTTTATGACAAAACACATTGTGATATTTTCATTTATTTAAATGTATAGATATCCACATCTTGGCAATTGTGAGTTCAACTGCAATAAACATTTTAGTGCAAACGTTCAGCTACAATTTGAACTTTATTTTAGAAATGAAAACAATGTAACCTAAACATTTTTACCCTCATATTTAATCTGAAATCTAGAGCAAGATAAAAGATAGAAAAATAATAAATGTAAAGATATCATTCTTAGATGAGGTAACAAACAAAATAATTTGTAGTGGGGCTGATTTTGCCCAAGTGATTTTAGTTTGACTGACCCTGGCATATATGAAAAATGGCTTCCACTGATACAAATTAAAGAGTCTATCATTAAAGTACCCTATGCCTTTTCAAAACATATCCTTTTTACCTAAGACAGTAGGCTGGTATGTGACTTTGTCCAGCAAATTCATTATTATTTATATTTAAAAATTAAACAGGGCGGCTCCTGTGGCTCAGCGAGCAGGGCGCCGACCCCATATACCAAAGGTGGCGGGTTCAAGCCCGGCCTCGGCCGAACTGCAAAACAATAAAATAGCTGGGTGCTGTGGCGGGCACCTGTAGTCCCAGCTACTTGGGAGGCTGAGGCAAGAGAATCGCTTAAGCCCAGGAGCTGGAGGTTGCTGTGAGCAGTGTGACGCCACGGCACTCTACCCAGGGCGATAAAGTGAGACTCTGTCT
>CAUYON010025499.1:0-10786 GCA_963573935.1 Arctocebus calabarensis | reverse complement strand
CATAGGGCACGATTCATATACATTCAGAAATGTTTTGATTGTACTGTTACAGATAGCCTTCATGGCATTTTCTTGATCACTATATAAAGACATTGATACTCTACATTTAATAAGTTTCCCCAGTACCCTGCTAAGATGCACTGTAGGTGTGATCCCACCAATTGCCCTCCCCCAGATTTTAATTTTACAGGCTGAGTGGAAGAAGCCATTAATAAAATTTCACCTTGATAATCAGAGTCAATAATTCCAGGATGAATATTCAAACCTTCCATAATTACACTGCTTCTTCCTAAAATCAAACCCACAGTATTTTCTGGAATGGGTCCATATATGCCTGTAGCTAATTTCTTAGGTAAACTGCCTGGAAATTTCCTCATCATTTAAGAGAGGCAGATCTAAAGACGTGCTCCCTTGAGTAGCATGAAGTAAATCTTGAATGTGTAATTAGATTAATTCTGCAGATCGTCCTGATTCATCTGGGCATGGGCTATGCCATTGCTGACTGGAAACTGCATATGTGAAGGGCTTGGTTTTCTCTTGTATTCTGTAAAAGTCTATTAAAATTTAATCTGTGGCTCAAGCAGCTAAGGTGCCAGTCACATACACCTGAGCTGGCAGGTGGGAATCCAGTCTGTGGTCACCAAACAACAGTGAGGGCTGCAACCAACGAAATGGCCAGGTGTTGTGGCGGCACCTGTAGTCCCAGTTACTTGGGAGGGAGAGGCAGGAGAATCCCTTGAGCCCAGGAGTTGGAGGTTGCTGTCAGCTGTAATGCCATGGCACTCTACCTAGGGAGACAGTTTGAGCTCTGTCTCAAAAAAAAAAAAAATTAATCTTCAAACAGTGTTTTAGCTAGCTGTCCAGGCTGTTAGTGTGCAATGATAAAAGCATTGCCTCCTCACCTTTTTTTCCAAAGTAAAGAAAAGCATTTGAAAATGTGTAACACAACTGCTATGACATGAATTTTTCAAGCACGACTTCATTTTGAAATGCTAGAATATTAAAGAATTCTAAAGACAGGTATATTGCCACTGCAAAAGAATTTTTTTTTTTGTAGAGTGTGGGGTTAGAAATCTCCACATGTATGTCTCATGTACATCTCATTCAAGTGAGCCACTAATGGGTTAAATTGGCTTCTGCCTTCACAGAAAAAGCAACAGATTTGGGCTGCCCTGAGGCAAACACAAAGACTGTTTTCTGGTCATCTGGAAACAGATACTTTGAAGTTTTTGCAACCATTGGTTCCAGGAAGATAGAAACTGAAAAGCTTCTTTGTCCAGAGGCTGACAAAATGTTTTACATTTTGTCAAAAGCCTAAAGATCTTAGCATTGTGGAGAAACAAAGTCATAAACCCATTTAAGGTTAACTTGTTGAGTGCATGAGGAAATAGCTCCTCTATAGCTCTGTCTCTCTTATTTGTATGTAGATTTCTTACACAAAAACTAAGGATCATTTACAAAGACTTAAAGTAAAAGAGAAATATGCTGTTTTCCGGACAGGATATCTACCACTTAAGTTTAGAGTTAGATAATGGTGAACATTGTAAATCATAGATTAAGTGTGTACGTGACTGTGAAAGTATATAAGGTGATCAGAAATAAAGTTAATTTGCTACATGCCACAACAGAGCTGTAGCCTGCTTCTTGTGCCCTTAACATTACAGAGCAAATCTACACCTGAGGCAAAGCTGCAGCCCCTGGCGTCTCCCGTCACGCAACAGTAGAGACAGAGTCTCACTTTATCACCATTGGTAGAGTGCCATGGCACCACACAGCTTACAGCAACCTCCAACTCCTGGGCTTAGGTGATTGGAGGTCTTGCCTCAGCCTCCTGAGTAGCTGGGACTACAGGCACCCACCACAACGCCCGGCTATTTTTTTGTTGCAGTTCAGCAGGGGCCGGGTTTGAACTTGCCACCCTCAGTATATGGGGCCAGTGCCCTACTCACTGAGCCACAGGCACTGCCCTGCAACTGAATTTCTTAAAACATTCCAATGTCTATGGGAAAAAAAAATTTTTTTTTTGAGACAAAGTGTCACTATGTCACCCTCGGTAGAGTGCTATGGTGTCACAGTTCACAGCAACCTGAAACTCTTGGGCTTAAGTGATTCTCTTCCCTCAGTCTCCCAAGTGGCTGGGACTACAGGAGCCTGCCACAATGCCTGGCTATTTTTTGTTGCAGTTGTTATTGTTGTTTAGTTGGTCTGGACTGGGTTCGAACCCACTAGCCTCTGTGTATGTGGCTGGTGTCCTGCTGACTATGGGAAATTTTTTTCTTTTTTTTGAGACAGAGCCTCAAGCTGTCACTTTGGATAGAGTGCGGTGGCATCACAGCTCACAGCAACCTCTAATTCCTGGACTCAAGTGAGTCTCTTGCTTCTGCCTCCCAAGTAGCTGGGATTACAGGTGCCCGCCACAAGGCCTGGCCATTTTTTGGTTGCAGCCGTCGTTGTTTGGTGGGCCCTGGGCTGGATTCGAACCCACCAGCTCAGGTGTACGTGGCCGGCGCCTTAGCCCGTTGAGCCACAGGTGCTGAGCAGACTGTGGGAAATTTTTATTTATTTTTTATTTTTTATTTATTTTTATTTTTATTTTTTTGAGACAGAGCTTCAAGCTGTCGCCCTGGGTAGAGTGTGGTGGCATCACAGCTCACAGCAACCTCTGATTCCTGGGCTCAAGCGAGTCTCTTGCCTCCACCTCCCAAGTAGCTTGGATTACAGGCGCCCACCACAAGGCCTGGCCATTTTTTGGTTGCAGCCGTCATTGTTGTTTGGCGGGCCCTGGGCTGGATTTGAACCCGCCAGCTCAGGTGTATGTGGCTGGCGCCTTAGCCCGTTGAGCCACAGGTGCCGAGCAGACTATGGGAAATTTTTAATAGGTTTTTTCCACCATGCAACTAAAGTTGAATAATAACTGATTTACAATCTTTAGCAGCAGGACAAATATTTAGCCAGAGTTATAATTTCCTACCTGGGAAAAAATTCACCTCCTTTCACTGAAATTTTTCTGCAGGTATCTTAATGATTTCAGACAGAATTTAAAATTCATTTTTAAAATAGAATCAAAAGGACTAGTTAAACCAAAAAACCTAAATAAAAATATGCTTAAATTTACTAACATAATTGTGGGTACATCATACAATAAAACTATCAGTCTTAAGTAAACAAAAATTACAAAGTTTGCCTCACCACTTAAGGGCCCAAAGAGCCACTTTTCACAAATTATTTCCCATAAAATACTCGTATCCCTGCCCCGAACGCCTGCCAGGAAGGGCGTGTCCAGAGCCCCAGTTCATTAGAGTGACTGAGTTACAGTTTGGGGGTGGTCGGACACAAAGCTCTACAAAAGGTAAGACAAAGCTTAACAGCAGAGGGGTGGCAGACGTGCCTCACCAGCTTCTACTCAGAGCTTTACTTATATACCTAAAGTTACCTGTTTTAAGTGTGGTATTTTTTCTTAATTTGTGTCATCCCAGCAACCTCTTCTCCACCCTCCTGTAAATCCTTCAAAGCTGGTGTGTTCCTGGCTTCTGAATCTCCCACCCTGGTCCCAGCTGACACTGAGATAAGACCCTGGTGCAGGATCAACACTGACATGGATTCTAAATTCAGTCTCAGACACAGCATCATTCACTCTGAAGAAAAGATGACTTCCCCAACCTCTCTTGACCACCTCGCTCTCTCCTCCAGCACTGGCACCCTCAGGTTCCTCTGGTTCCCTCTGCCTTTAGACAAATTCATTCCTGTGTTCATCTTCTCTGCCTCCATGCTTTGTTTTGTTGATCTCCGTTTCCCTCAGGGTTGCTCTCTGCTTCACCGAGTTCCTCTGAATAATAGACGGGGGCTGCTTCTCCCTTTCCAGAGACTCCCTTCAGGGTCGCCTGGTATGAGTGGCACCACAGGGTCTGTGAACTGAGTTCCTACTGCTCTCACTTGAAGATGGAGACCAGAGCCAGTGAAGTGACCTAGAGCCAGAGAGCCACCACCCAGACACCCTGGAAATGGCATCTGCAGCCCCTGGCCTGTGTCCCCTGCTCCCAGAGAGCCATCACCCAGACACCCTGGAAAAGGCATCTTGGTTCTTGGCCAGCTTAACCCACAGCCAGAGATGCACTTTGGAGGGTGGGTGTGAATGCCTCAGCTGAAGCCACGCTTGCCCCTTGACACAAGGTGACACCCTCTGGAGCCACCATTGCCCCCACCCATTGGCAGTCAAGCTCTGGTGGGAATATGTCTAGGAAGGTCCATGTGGGTAGAGGAAGGAGAGGGTCCGCCAGTCCCATCCCGTGGTCCCTGTGGTGCTGCTCTCATGGCCTCCAGTCAAAATGGTATACACTGGGAAATGTAAGGCTCCAAGGCCGAGGGGCAGAGAGCGGTGGCCTGGAGGGCAGCTGCTGGGAATTGTCCCCTGGAGACAGCCAGCTCCCAGTCTAGAAGAGGGGGCCACAGGCACCGCAGGGTTCAGTGTAGTCAAGGTCAGATGAGCACAGGGACAGGGGAGGTCTGGGGGAACTGGCCTGAGAGATTTAAAGCGGAATGAGCCCAGAGTAGAGCCTCTGGTGGGGACTGGGAAGGTCTGCCTGGACCTCTTGGGCTCCAGGCTGCCACTGCCCACCCAGGCTCAGGACACCCCCGTGGAGCCTCAGTCTCCTTACTTGTCCACTTATGATTATTACAATTGTTATACATGTATATACGTTATATCTAGCATATATATGAGTTCCTGAAAAGCTTTAAAACATTTTATTTTAGGTCCAGCTGCACTAAGAGTGAAACAGAAATTTTAGCACTATTAGCCCACAGTACCTCCCCTGAGAAATCACACTTTTAAGTACCATAGACCTCAATTAAAAAGCTATAACTTATTTCAATATAAAATTCAACCTTGATTTTAACTGCTTATTTTATGCAAAAATATAAACACAAGCATAACAGTATTCCAGTGCTGTCACATCATGTAAATTACTTCATCTATCTTTCTTACATTTATACATGTGGAGTTTTTCCTGAATTAAAAGCTGACTCAGTGTCAATTTCCTTTTTTCTCTGTACTGAAAGCTTCAGAAATCAGTCTTAAGTACGAAGACAATTTAATTTAAGTCTTCAAAAAATATATATACTAACTTTGACTGCTCTGATATTGCCCACATTCTTTTTTTTTTTTTTTGGCTAGCGCCGGATTTGAACCCACCACCTCCGGTATATGGGGCTAGCGCCCTACTCCTTTGAGCCACAGGCGCTAACCATTGCCCACATTCTTGATTCTCCTGTTGCTGCCCGTGGTAGATTAGGGGGTGATGTGGAATCTGTACAGAAGAATTCCAGCCAGAGTAAGACTTCAGAAGCTATATTTTGAACAGCAACGGTGTATTTTTTAATTATTATTTTCTCCTGGTATATGTGATTAAACAGCCAGTTAGCTAAGTGACCCAGTGAAAGATGCGTTCACAGACATAATACACTTTTTAAGCTAATGGATACAGATAATAAGTTTTATATTAACAGCAGACAAAATACATTTTCTCGGTTGTTTTCTATAGTCAACAGATTTAGTAAAATACATGTAGAAAACTACTAAATAAGAAAAAAATGTAATTACAAAGCCCACAAAGAGCCACTTCTTTTTTTCCTTTTTAGAGACAGTCTCATTTTGTCCCCCTCCGTAGCGTCGTGGAGTCACAGCTCACAGCAACCTCCAACTCTTGGGCTTAGGCGGTTCTCCTGCCTCAGCCTCCCGAGTAGCTGGGACCACAGGCGCCCGCCACAGCGCCCGGCTATGTTTTGTTGCAGTTTGTCTGGGGCCAGGTTTGAACCCGCCACCCTCGGTATATGGGGCCCTACTCACGAGCCATAGGTGCCACCACAAAAGAGCCACTTTCGACAAATTGTTATCCCACAAAATACCCGTACCCTTGGTCCCCAGCCGCCCACCAGGAAGGGCGAGCCCCCCCGGAGCTAGAGCTAGTGTCCAGGGAGCATGGAGCAAGGCCTGAGCATCGCTGGGTCACGCAGGCATCACCCGAGGGTTCCCGTCCCGAGGGACGAGATGGCAGCCAGGGCGGGACAGGCAAACTGAGGCGCCGGGACACCCCGTTGGCCTCTACCCAGAGAGGTCCCCGCGGCGGGCCAGCCTGGGCACGGGCTTCCCACTGCAGGAAGTTTTCAGCCGCGGCTGCCTGCGACAGGCCCCGCTGGGTCCGTGGGAAATCGGACCAGTGGGGGAGCAAGAGACCCGCCACCGCCGCTTGCTCCTCGGCTGGCTCCTGCAGCCCAGGTGACAGCGTCCCTGCTCCACTCGCAGACTCCAGAGCTGCGCCCTCGCTCTCCGCCTGGCTGGGGTTGTGGGCACCGCCTCGGAGCCTCTGAGCACCAAGCAGCAGGTGCTGCGGACAGGGACAGAGGAGACAGGACCCGGCGAGGGAGTATTAGGGTTAGGGTAGGAAGGGGTCGCCAGGTGTGAGTGACACCACGGGCTGGGCGACAACATTCCTGCTGTTCCTCCTCCACAGAGATCCAGGCCAGAGTACCTGCAGCGATTTCTGGGATACCGGAAGGTTCTGATCCACCACCAAGTGTGAGGCAAGATGAGGTGGCACCCACTGGTGGCACCATTGCCCCTACCCCACTTTCACGACCTGGTGGGCTAGGGAGTCAGTCCCGGAAATGCGCGTGCAACACCACGCCGCAGGGAGAGGATGGACGTCCCAGACAGGGGGGCCGCTATCGGTCTAAGTCCAGTGGGCCCTGGAGGGCTGGAAGGGGCCGCAAGGACCTGCGGCCGGACCCACTTGGCGCCGGCGCCGCGGTTCCCAAGGTGCTGCAGTCACCGGCTCCAGCGAAACCGAGCGACCGGTGCGGATGCCGTGCGCCTAGGACACGAGCTGCAGGCAGCTGCTAGGATCATGACCCCGGGGGACAGCCAGCTCCCAGGAATCTGTTTCATCTGTGGGGATCGGTTTTATCTGTAGTTTGTAATTTGATATAAGGGAAAAATAATAACTGAGCAATTCTTTGTCCAGCTTAAATTCGTGTTAATTTACTGAAATCATAATTTGTATTTCTCCCACTATCAGTTACACCAGTGTGTACACGCACACCATGAGATGTTAAACTACTTCTGCCTAGTAATAAACCAATTGAATCAGGAGGTATAGGGCCACAAATACCTGTGTTTAGCTGTTTCACTCCCATGTTAGGAAGTACTAAAACATTATCACAGGTTGGAAGATCTAAAGCGGCACTTTAGATCTGGGGTGGCATGTAACAGGGATTGGACGGGTTGCTGGTGAGTGGGTATATCCCCATACCCGTATTGTTTGTCTGTGGGCCCCGTGTTGGGCCACCTGATAGTTTCCCTGCTGGAGGGGTGCCCCATCCTTATCAAACTGAGAGCAGCATTCATTTGCCCAATGAAATCCTTTTCTACACCTAGGACAAATGTCTGGAGGCTTGCATCCACCCTGTCTTTGTTGGTTATTAGTAGTAAAATTCCTGTTTTTGTTATTATGACTCTTTTCTTTGCAACACTCCTTCCGTACATGGCCTAATTTTCCACAATTGTGACACTTGATAAAATTTGATTTGAATACGTCCTTCAAGGCAGCAGCAAGGAGATTAGCTTGTACGGTTGAGTCCCAACATCTGAACATGCCCTCATATATTCTTCTAAAGGGGCATTTTGCGTCCTTGAAGGATGTAAAACTTTTTGGCATTCTGAATTGGTATTTACATTGCAGTTTGGCCAGGGCTGGGTCTGAATCTGCCACCCTCGGTATATGGAGCCAGCACCCTACCCACTGAGCCACAGGTGCTGCTCCAGAGTTGGCATTTTCAAAATCTAAGGTTTGAAAAAGCATATCCCTGCTTGGCACCTGTGGCTCAAGCGGCTAAGGGGACAGCCACATACACCTGAGCTGACGGGTTCTATTCCAGCCTGGGCCCACCAAATAATAATGACAGCTGCAACCAAAAAACTGACCAGGCATTGTGGCAGAGGGAGGCGGAGGCAGGAGAATCGCTTTATCCCAGGAGTTGGAAGTTGCTGGAAGCTGTGATGCCACAACACTCTACCCAGGGTGACAGCTTGAGGCTCTGTCTAAAAAAAAAAAAAAAAAAAGAAAGAAAAGAAAAAGAAAAAGCATATCCCTAAGTTCAGGTTGTGCCATAAGCTTTATTAACTGAAGATTTCAGTTGTGCAAGAAATCATTGTAAGGCTCATTCTCTGACTGCATTACCTTAACAAGAGATTTAGAAATATCTCTGGGAGCCTGGACTTTCTCCCATGCTCTAAGGTAGTACAACCTGGTTTGTGTTATGGCTACATCATCATATTGCAATTGTTATGGTATCCCTATCCATTGTCCAGACCCAGTGAGTTGTTCCGATGTTATAGGAATATTTCTTTGCTGGTTCTGTCTATTCGTTAAATCAGCCTGCTCTTTCCATCATGTTTTAAATTGTAAATATTGTCCTGATTCTAAAATTGTTCTAGGGTGGCACCTGTGGATCAGTGGGTGAGGCACCAGCCCCATATACTGAGGGTGGTGGGTTCAAACCTGACCTAGGCCAAACTGCAACAAAAATTAGCTGGGCATTGTGGCGGGCACCTGTAGTTCCAGCTACTCGGGAGGCTGAGGCAAGAGAATTGCCTAAGCACGGGAGTTGGAGGTTGCTGTGAGCTGTGATGCCACGGCACTCTACCCAGTGTGACAAAGTGATACTCTGTGTATAAATAAATAAATAAATAAATAAATAAAACAAACAAATAAATAAAATTGTTCTAGCTATCATATCCCAATGGTATGGAATAAGATGCTGTTCTTGTGCCAGTCCTTGTAACATGCCTCCAAAAAAAGGGGACAGCATGCCATATTGTGTTACAGCCTGTTTTAAGTCCTTTAAAATTTTAAAAGCAATCATATAATGGTCATATTGTTGCCCCTCTTGAGGGTATTGTGGACTGGGTGGAATATCAGTCACAACAACCAGAAAGAGTCCTAAAGTATCCTCAAAAGTAAAATCTCCTGTTTTCCTGCCTTCTAGTAAAGCCTTCATGACATAGGTTGTAGAAGAATTATCTGGGTTTGAAGGCTTGTCTGGACATTCAGGCTCTGAAGGAGTAGTGTTGCTGTTGTTTAATCAACTTTGTTTAATTTGAGTGGCCATAAGGCAACAGAGGTGTTTCTTTCCTTTTTTATATTATAGCTATTTAACGCTTCCTCTGAGGAGGAATTGGAAGAGTTTTCATTAGATCTCTGATCTTCATTCTTTGAAGTTACATTCTCCTCATTACCTGGTTTCCTTCCTTCCTTCCTTCCTTCCTTCCTTCCTTCCTTCCTTCCTTCCTTCCTTCCCTTCTTTTCTTCCTTCCTTCCTTCCTTCCTTCCTTCTCTTCCTTCTCTTCCTTTCCTTTCCTTTCCCCTTCCGTCCTTCCTTCCTTCCTTCCTTCCTTCCTTCCTTCCTTCCTTCCTTCCTTCCTTCCTTCCTTTCTTCTTTCGAGACAGAGTCTCACTTTGTCACCCTCAGTAGAGTACCATGGTGTCACAGCTCACAGCAACCTCCAGCTCTTGGGCTTAGGTGATTCTCTTGCCTCAGGCTCCCGAGTAGCTGGGACTACAGGCGCCCACCACAACGCCCGGCTATTTTTGTTGCAGTTTGGCTGGGGTTGGGTTTGAACCTGCCACCCTTGGTATATGGGGTTGGCGTCCTACACACTGAGACACAGGGGCCACCCTCCTAGTTTCTTATTAACATGTGGAGGAGAAGGCACAGGATCAGTAGGCGCATAGCCTCTCAGAGTTTTTTCTTGCTTTTTACTGTCCTCCTTTGAGTGCGTTTTATACAGTATAACATTCCCATCTTCATTAGTTTCTGACTGAAGAAGTTGCAATGCTAAAGTAATTAAGTTACATAGGGACCATACTTGTAATGGTATTGTGTCCCCTAATTGATGAACTCTACAGAGAGCTCTCACAACCTCTTTCCAAACCTGTACATCAAGAAGTGCCCTCAGCTATGCACCTATGGCTCAATGGGTTAAGGCGCCAACCATGAATACCTGAGCTGGTGGGTTCGAATCTAGCCCAGTTCCGCCAAACAACAATGACAGCTGCAACCAAAATATGGCCGGGCATTGTGGCGGGTGCCTGTAGTCCCAGCTACTTGGGAAGCGGAGGCAAGAGACTCGCTTGAGCCCAGGAATTGGAGGTTGCTCTGAGCTGTGATGTCACAGCACTCTATTGAGGGTGACAGCTTGAGGCTGTCTCAAAAACAAACAAACAAAAAAAAACTGCCCTTCCAGGGTGGTGCCTGTGGCTCAGTGAGTAGGGCACTGGCCCCATATACCGAGGGTGGCGGGTTCAAACCCGGCCCTGGCCAAACTGCAACAAAAATAGCCCGACATGGCAGGCACCTGTAGTCCCAGCTACTTGGTAGGTTGAGGCAAGAGAATTGCCTAAGTCCCGGAGTTTGAGGTTGCTGTGAGCTGTGTATTGCGTGACCGGGAGACGCGAGGGGCTATAGCTTTGCCTCAGGTGTAGACCCGCAATGCAATGTTCAGAAGTGCAAGAAACAGGCTACCGCTCTTTCTGTGGCAAATAGCAATTCTCCTTTATTTCTTACTATCTTATATACTGTGGCAGTCATGTGCACACTTAAATCTGTGATTTACAATATTCATTATTTGACTTTAAACTTAAATGGCAGATATCCTGTCCCGGAAAACAGCATAATACTCTTCTACTTCTAGGTCTTAAAAAATCTACATAAAAATAACAGAGAGACAGAG